>JXCR01100090.1:127345-150869 GCA_002079205.1 Phalaenopsis hybrid cultivar
ACTAACTCTACAATCAAATATTGGATTTCCTAATTTGCTAGATATTCAACACCCCCCCCCCCTTTTAAGTATCTTAGGGTGCCACTTAATAAAGGGAGAGTAAAGATGGTTCAGTTTGATGAATTCCTATCCAAAATCAATACACAACTCAACTGCTGAACAAACTCATTTTTATCAAATTGTGGTAGAATTATCCTCTTAGAAAGTGCCTTAAACACTTTCTCATCATAAATCCTATAAGTCCCTACTATGAAAAAAACTACCCAGTTACAGCTCGAAAGAAGCTTCAACAGGTTTCTTTGATCTGGCCAAAGACATCAGTTGCACTGGACTAGCTGGCAGAAGGTAGCAAAACCAATAATGGCTGGGGGAAGGGTTTCAAAAGACTGCAACAACTCCAACATGTGAACATGTGTAAATTAAGGATGAAATTCATACTACAAGAATCTCTTTAGCCCACATTTGTGAAGGGGAAATATTGCAAACACTCTCATCCCAATTTGATCAATAAGAATTTTGGGGATTCTAAAATTTGGGTCCAGTTACTAAAGGTTAGACAACAGGTAAAGCAACTAAACTTCTTTCCTGAAATAAGTAGTACTCAGCGTTCCCCCCCCCAACACTTGTACAGTCTCTAAGGTTTTTTGTACAAAACCTCATCATCCTTGGATCAAAGTTAACACTGATGGTGGTTACAATGATACTGGGGCTAGCATTGTTGGTGTGTTCATAGATTGTACAGGGGCTTGTAAATTATTTTTATACAGTTCAATGATTGCTTAGGATTTTCTTAAAACTGAAAGTGCAGCAATTTGATGGGCAATCCATATAGCTATCAAGATGAAGTGAGAACACATTCTTGTTGAAACTGACTTTGCATTGCTCATTCAGATGGTGAGAGGGCTATGCCCCCCGCCCCCAGCATATCTTTCAATGGCTGAAAATCAAATATTTCAAAAACTTCTGCAAATTCTTCTTAGCTTTTAACTATAGAGATAGCAAAATGTCTGCTAATTGGCTTGTTAGAATGGAAATCCATGTTGATGGTGCTTTTATTTCTTCTAACCCCCCCCCCCTTCTTTTTCTGAAGGTGGGGGTGGATAGATGGTGTTAGAGAGGGTGCTTGAAGAGGTAGAGGATCGTGGAGAATCTTGTGGAGAGATTCAAGCACGACAAAAAAATTACTTTTACCTTTTGTTTTTAGTTTTATTTTAAAAGTTGAGAGTGTTGTAAAATAAAAGAGATTCAAAGGAACTTTAAGTGTTTGATGGAGGATTTGAGATATGTTTTTTTATCTTTATTTTTAAACTACTTTTGGTTTTAGTGGAGACTTCTTGTTGGTTTGAAAATGATTTCTACTTTTAAACTAAAGTGTGGTTTTGTTTTCTCCATGGATTCTGAGTAGTTTTCTTTATCTTTCTCCTTAAAATGATAAGTAATTAAAGTTTGGATGGAAGTTGTGGAGAGTATTGATCCTTAATGTTGGAAGAAGTTGTGATGACTTAAATCCATGAACTTTATTTACTTCCTAATTTGGCCTATCCATATGTTAAAATTTATTGTGAGAACATGTAAGAAACGGGGTGTTATTATCTCCATCAACAATTAGAAATGATCAATCTAGGTTGTATGAGTAAGAATGTAATTCATATGATTTAGTACAAATAAATAAGGAAATAATCATTGAAGGGTGTAGACTTAGAGGACTTTAAAGTGACAGGTTAAAACCCCCAACTTAGTTTCTTATTTTAGGTTCTGATACGAGATGTTAGCCCCTAGGTGTAGAGAATTGAGGGAACTCTAGAGTGAGAGCTGGTATCCTCCCTGCCTAGCTGGTCTTCAGAACTATTCAAACTTTAAATTAGTCAATGTTCTTTATAGCATCTCTAGTAAGGGTAAAGAATATTATTACTCATATTTGGCACAACACAATTTGCATACTTCCACAACAGTAAGGGTAAAGAATATTATTGCTCCTATTTGACACAACACAATTTGCATACTTTCACAATAGAATTCCTATACATGGTATCTTCCCTACCTATCTGGTCTTTAGAACTATTCAAACTTTAAATTAGCCAATGTTCTTTATAGCATCTCTAGTAAGGTCGGTCTTCAAAACTATTCAAACTTTAAATTAGCCAATATTCTTTATAGCATCTCTAGTAAGGGCCTAGCCTGTCTTCAGAACTATTCAAACTTTAAATTAGCCAATGTTCTTTATATCATCTCTAGTAAGGGTTCTGCCTAGCCGATCTTCAGAACTATTCAAACTTTAAATTAGCCAATGTTCTTTATAGCAACTCTAGTAAGGGTAAAGAATGTAATTGCTCCTATTTGACACAACAAAATTTGCATACTTCCACAACATAATTCTTATACTTATTACTATTTCATGATAAGGAGAAAGATATTTATCAAAGTTAGTGCTTTTCTTTTACATATACTCAAGTTATCTTTTTAAATCGTTACTGTTCTGTAAAAATATCAAAAATACCAAAAAGATTTGAATTTTAATACTGCAAATATATTTGTAGTTTAAGTAATTGCATTTTTAAAATAGAAAGTTACTAATTAAAAGTGCATATTGTGTATTCTTNTTTCTGTAAAAATATCAAAAGTACCAAAAAGATTTGAATTTTAATACTCCAAAAATATTTGTAGTTTAAGTAATTGCATTTTTAAAATAGAAAGTTACTAATTAAAAGTGCATATTGTGTATTCTTCTCGTGGGTTAGATAATTGGGGCATAATTAAAAAGTCCTATATTACTTGATAATCATATGTATACTTGCATAGAATTCCAATATATATATATATATATATGAAAGTAAGCAAAACATCAATACCCATGCAGTCAGACAAGAAACAGTAGATGGATGGCAGCTTGATAAGTAGGGAGCTGGAACCTCAAAAAAAAGAGAGCCCAAGAATTCAATTCTGAATTCTAAGATAAGTAATTTGAAGTTTGTCTCCTTGTGTTAGCAGTTGTAGAGGGAGAGGGAGGGTATATATACATTTAGATTATGTTTAGTTTCCTTTTCTGCTAGAGTCTTGTATGCTTGAGGATGGGTCTTCCTTTGAGGGTGTTTTGTGAGCACTTTGGATTGAGTTAGGGAACCCTCCCATTTTGTAATCACTTTTATTATTAACATGTAAGGAGCCGAATAANAAAACAATAGATGGATGGCAACTTGATAAGTAGGGAGCTGGAGCCTCAAAAAAAGTAGAGCCCAAGAATTCAATTCTGAATTCTAAGATAAGGAATTTGAAGTTTGCCTCGTGTTAGCAGTTGTAGAGGGAGAGGGAGGGTATATATACATTTAGATTATGTTTAGTTTCCTTTTCTATTAGAGTCTTGTATGCTTGAGGTTGGGTCTTCCTTTGAGGGTGTGTTGTGAGCACTTTGGATTGAGTTAGGGAACCCTCCCATTTTGTAATGACTTTTATTATTAACATGTAAGGAGCCGAATAATGCTCCTTCCACAAAATATATATGTATATATATATATATATGTTAAAATGTTAAATTATTATTTTCTTAAGGATCAAATTTTTGAAACTATTGTAAGATAAGGAAATATAAATGAAAACTGTAATTGAAGTCAATGTTATACAGTTGCATATAGGCAGCTTCAAGATCAACGCACGATCGGACGACTCTCCATTATCATCCCCAACTGACTTAACTCGTGAGCCACTCACATTGAAACCCAAAGATCTTGGCTTGGACTCAAACAAATCGCATCGCATGGGGTTTGTTTTTAAACCTTCATCTACTCAAGACGAACACATCTATATGATTTATACAGTATGAAATTCAACAAATACGTATGGAGGGTCAAAACTAGCTTGAGTTAGGGTTAGAGTTCAATACCTTTGTCTGAGAGAGGAGGCCTCAATCAGATGGTTATGGTAGCTTTGATTGGTCCCAAAAAACCTCCAGATGGAGTGTTGTGCCCTGGTGAATGGTCTAGGTATGAATTTTATCAAGCTCGATTTCAAGTGTTGGTCTAGAGCTAGATTAGAGGCTATTTCAGAGAAGGATTTTGTGGGGAATCAACTTATCTCATTGTGGGGATGGTGTGTGCACAAGTAATTGAAGTTTGTTGAGCTGTGGAGTTGTGGGGAGTTTCTTCCTAGTTTTGGCAGAAATTTGAGCTCAAAATTGAGCTTCCATAGTGAGGATCAGTGAGGTAAATGGTGGGCTTGAACTGAGGAGGTCTTTGGGAGTCTTTGAGAACAATTTGGTAGTTTCCATAAGCAAATTTCAGCTTTCTTTTCTTGTCCATGGAGGTGAGGTTTAAATAAAAATAGCCTAGGGTGGTTGTCATGGCCAATTGAGAGGTGTAAAATGGCGCTTTAGTCGAGTGTTTTGAATTGCTAAAATTGATTAAATTTGGCCAGCTTAGATGGGTAAGTTTGGGTATGAATTTTGGCATGGGTCCGTTGGTTTTTGTGCTCTCAAGCCACTAGGCAAGCCGACAGGCCAAGGGAAGTTGGCCAGGAGGTCAGGTGAGCCAGTGGGAGGGTTAATTATGATTAACCCTCAATGGCAAGTGATGATGGGGAAGATTTTTGGTTAAGGCCCATAAATGGGCATAAATCCCTTAAATTAGGGATCCAATGGTCCATAGCTCACCATGGTAGGCCCAAGGGGTTTAGCCTGGTCAACAGAGTATACTTAGTGGCTGTGCAGTAATTAATTTGGTGGCTTTGAGGTGGCTAAGTTAATTTTGTTGCACGATTCCAAATTGGGTCCAAATGGCTAAAATTTGGGCTTGGGTTAGAGTAGCCATGACTTTGAACCCAATTGATTGATAAAAATTGTGTATATGATTGTTATGAATATTTTTGGTGAAGGATTGAAATTATTTTGAGTCCAATTGTAAGCTCAATTTGAAGGATTTTGGGATCTTGGTCAATTTGGGCAAGTTGGGCTAGACTTGGGTCTAGATTAGGTTAAGGTTGGGCAAAGTCCAAATTCATTATTGTGAACGGCCTATGGTAATGCTAAAAATAGTTTTCAACATCAATTGGGTGCTAATTTTGGGGTGAGCGCAATCAATTTGGTGGAATTTGGAGGTATGGCCAATTTGGGGCAAAATTGGGGATTTTTCGACTTGGGTTAAATTTAAGAGAAATTGAGGCTTCATTAAGGCCAAATGAAGGTCAAATTTGATGTGTATGAGTGTTATGAAATATTTAGGATCTAAATTTGGGCAAATTAAGTAGGCTATTGGGTTCAATTTGGTAGGATTAAATCATAAAGCCAAAATTGGGTTTAATTTAGATCAAAATTGAGCTTAAAGCATGGGCGAATTAGGCTTTGATTTTGTTTATATGGGTCATATGAAGGGTGAAGTTGAGTTTGTGATTGAAATTTGGGGAAATGGGACCAAATTGATGGACATTTGAGGTGAATTTGGGGAAATTGGGCCTTTAAAGGCAATTTTTGGGTTTTTTTGTCAAAATGGTAAAATTGGGAAAATTAGGCTCAATTGAAGGGTTCAAATCGATTTTGGAAACATTTGGAGTGATTTTGGAGGTTTTGGGAAAGTTTGGGGTGCCAAGGGTATTTTTGTAATTTTTGTAATTTTCTGGTATTTTATTAAATTTGGAATATTTTTATGGTTTTGGGTAATTTTAGTATTTTAAATTCCTCTAAAATGAGTTTTGAACAAATTTTGGTATTTTGAGTGAATTTTGGAATTTTGGTTAGGACAAATATTTGAGTTAGGACAAATATTTGAAACTTCAAGTTGAGAAAAGTGGAGTTTAAAATTTCTAGTGGTGAGGGTTCCTTTCTAGTTTTCTAAGAATAGTCAATAGGAAAATCTTATTACTAGACCTTAGGCAACTAAAGAGGGAAAACTAAACCTCAATCAAAAGTCAGGTCAACAAACGGACCCCTAATAGGTGTGGTGTGCTGGGAAAAGCACACCGCACATATTGGCATTAATTGATGAGATCAACAAAAACCAACACAGACTCCAAATTCAACAGACCTAAAAAGGAGTGTAAAAATTAAGTGCTAGTTGTTTCTGCTGGGGAATATAAATGTTGAGTATATGATCGAAATCAAGGAGTAGAATCTATCGTTGGGGATTGGAGAGTGGGTTTCAAATTATTAAGTTTCAGGTGTATATAGAGGATGGGAATCAGAATGTAGGTGCAGACCCAAAGATGGGAATTGAAATTTGGGTATCAATCCCAAAAATAAGGGTTGGAGTTTAGTTACCAACAACGAAATGAGGGAACCAAAATTTAGGTACTGACCTGAGGTGAGAGTCGAAATTTAAGTTTTAATCTCAAAAGAGAGCCGGAAGTTAGGGAATGATCTCAAAATGAGAGAATCAGAAGTTAGGGACTGACCTCAAAACGAGAATTGAAATTTAAGGATCAAATCTCAAAAAGTGGATCGAAAGCTAAGGACCTACCTTGAAAAGGGGGAATCAAAAGTCAGGGACTAATTCAAAAAAGAGGATTGAAATTTAAGGATCAAAAGTTAGGGACCAATCTCGAAAAGAGGGAATCAGCTGTTAGGGACTGACCTCAAAAAGAGGGAATCAGAAGTTAGGGACTGATTCCGAAATGAGAATTGTAATTTTAGGATCAATCTCAAAAAGGGGATCGTAAGTTAGGGACCAATCTCAAAATGAGGGAATCAGAATTTGGGATTGATTTTGAAGCAAGAGTTGAAATTTAAGGATCAAATCCTAAAAAGAGGATCAAAAGTTAGGGATCGACCTTGAATAGGGGGAATCAGAAGTTAGGGACTGATTTTGAAATGAGAATTGAAATTTACAAAGAGTTTGTGGTGTTGAATCGATAGATATATTTTATGTGAAAAGGTTGACATTGGTGAGGAAGATATCTAAAATTTGTGAGATTTAGAGCAGACAAGGATGGTCGTGCCACGTGAGCAAAGAGTAAGAGACCCCAAAATTGAGAGAATCAACTCTACAGATTTTTTTTCTTTTCTTGTTGTTTTTTCATCACATTAATTATCAAAATATATTTTTGAATTTTAATTTTTGTTGGTTGATTGATTTTTAAAAGAGTGTTTTATTTGAACTTCATTATCAAGTTTTCACTTTTTTGTTCTTCGTCCATTATAGTATGGAACAAACGTATGGCTCCGTCGCTTTTATCAATCGCACAAAAGGGCAATTGAGCAAACAGATAAAATTTCTAAAAAAGATTTCATTAATCTGCTTCAACATGTTTTACAGATTGAGTACAGGCCAGAGCTTTAGAAGGTATAGTATGTGGAATGCAACAAATTACATCTGAAAATATTTCATTTTGGGTACATATCATAAGCTGACCATATCTGATACATATATCATCATATCTGTTGTGTCAAAATGTNATATCTATATGTTAAAATGTTAAATTCTTATTTTCTTAAGGATCAAATTTTTGAAACTATTGTAAGATAAGGACATATAAATGAAAACTGTAATTGAAGTCAATGTTATACAGTTGCATATAGGCAGCTTGGGGATCAACGCACGATCGGACGGCTCTCCATTATCATCCCCAACTGACCTAACCCGTGAGCCACTCACATTGAAACCCAAAGATCTTGGCTTGAACTCAACCAAATCGCATGGGGTTTGTTTTTAAACCTTCATCTACTCAAGACGAACACATCTATATGATTTATACAATATGAAATTCAACAAATACGTATGGAGGGTCAAAACTAGCTTAATTTAGGGTTAGAGTTCAATAGCTTTGCTTGAGAGAGGAGGCCTCAATCAGATGGTTATGGTAGCTTTGATTGGTCCCAACAAACCTCCAGATGAAGTGTTGTGCCCTGGTGAATGAATTTTATCAAGCTCGATTTCAGGTGTTGGTCTAGAGCTACGTTAGAGGCTATTTCAGAGAAGGATTTTGTGGGGAATTAACTTCTCTCATTGTGGGGATGGTGTGTGCACAAGTAATTGAAGTTTGTTGAGCTGTGGAGTTTTGAGGAGTTTTGTCCTGGTTTTGGAAGAAATTTGAGCTCAAAATTGAGTTTCCAAAGTGAGGATCAGTGGGGTAAATGGTGGGCTTGAACTGAGGAGGTCTTTGGGAGTCTTTGAGAGAAATTTGGTAGTTTCCATATGTAAATTTCAGCTCTCCTTTCTTGTCCATGGAGGTGAGGTTTAAATAAAAATAGCCTAGGGTGGTTTTCATGGCCAATTGAGGGGTGTAAAATGGCGCTTTAGTGGAGTGTTTTGAATTGCTAAAATCGATTAAATTTGGCCAGCTTAGATGGGTGAGTTTGGGTATGAATTTTGGCTTGGCTCCCTTGGTTTTTGTGCTCTCAGGCCACTAGGCAAGCTGACAGGCCAAGGGAAGTTGGCCAGGAGGTCAGGTGAGCCAGTGGGAGGGTTAACTATGATTAACCCTCAATGGCAAGTGATGATGGGGAAGATTTTTGGTTAAGGCCCATAAATGGGCATAAATCCCTTAAATTAGGGATCCAATGGTCCATAGCTCACCATGGTAGGTCCAAGAGGTTTAGCCTGGTCAACAGAGTGTACTTAGTGGCTGTGCAGTGGTTAATTTCGTGGCTTTGAGGTGGCTAAGTTAATTTTGTTGCATGGGTCCAATTTCGGTCCAAATGGCTAAAAGTTGGGCTTGGGTTAGACTAGCCAAGACTTTGAGCCCAATTGATTGATAAACATTGTGTATATGATTGTTATGAATATTTTTGGTGAAGGAATGAAATTATTTTAAGTTCAATTGTAAGCTCAATTTGAAGGATTTGGGGATCTTGGTCAATTTGGGCAAGTTGGGCTAGACTTGGGTCTAGATTAGGTTAAGGAGGGGCAAAGTCCAAATTCATTATTTTGAACGGCCTATGAGAATGCTAAAAATAGTTTTCAACATCAATTGGGTGCTAATTTAGGGGTGAGGGCAATCAATTTGGTGGAATTTTGAGGTATGGCCAATTTGGGGCAAAATTGGGGATTTTTCGACTTGGGTTAAATTTAAGTGAAATTGAGGTTTCACTAAGGCCAAATGAAGGTCAAATTTGATGTGTATTAGTGTTATGAAATATTTAGGATCTAAATTGGGGCAAATTAAGTAGGCTATTGGGTTCAATTTTGTGGGGTTAAGTCATAGGGCCAAAATTGGGTTTGATTTAGATCAAAATTGTGCTTAAAGCATGGGCCAATTAGGCTTTGATTTTGTTTATATGGGTTATATGAAGGGTGAATTTGAGTTTGTGATTGAAATTTTGGGAAATTGGGACCAAATTGATGGACATTTGAGGTGAATTTGGGAAAATTGGGCCTTTAAAGGCAATTTTTGGGATTTTTTGTCAAAATGGTAAAATTGGGAAAATTAGGCTCAATTGAAGGGTTCAAATCGATTTTGGAAACATTTGGAGTGATTTTGGAGGTTTTGGGAAAGTTTGGGGTGTCAAGGGTATTTTTGTATTTTTTGTAATTTTCTGGTATTTTAGTAAATTTGGAATATTTTTATGGTTTTGGGTAATTTAGTATTTTAAATTCCTCTAAAATGAGTTTTGAACAAATTTTGGTATTTTGAGTGAATTTTGGAATTTTGGCCAAATTTAAGGTTTCAAGGGCGTTCAGGTGATTTGGGTTGATTTATGGGCAACAGGTCAAGTTGGATATTTTGGTAGAATTGGGGTACCAGCCATCCTGTATGAGCTATGGACCAATGAAATCCCCATTTTGGTCCTCTATGTACTTGTCTTTGCCAAACCCTAGCCTAGGGCCGATGGGTTTAGGGGACCGTCTACATGAATCTCCCAAAAGATCACGGGATAAGATTCAACCATTTGTGTTTTAAGATTGCGAGTAAATATAAGTGATAGTGAGTGTAGTGAGTGAACAATCTATAGAACAACACCCAAAGTCAGCCCTAAGGTCATTCAGTCTTATGGAGGCTCATCTTGAACTCCCTCATATTGACACCACCTACTAAGTGCTAGAGGTTAGGACAAATATTTGAAACTTCAAGTTGAGAAAAGTGGAGTTTAAAATTTCTAGTGGTGAGGGTTCCTTTCTAGTGTTCTAAGAATAGTCAACAGGAAAATCTTATTGCTAGACCTTAGGCAACTAAAGAGGGAAAACTAAACCTCAATCAAAATTCAGGTCAACAAACGAACCACTAATAAGTGTGGTGTGCTGGGAAAAGCACACCACACATATTGGCATTAACTGATGAGATCAACAAAAACCAACACAGACTCCAAATTCAACAGACCTAAAAAGGAGTGCAAAAATTAAGTGCTAGTTGTTTCTGCTAGGGAATATGAAAGGTGAGTATATGATCGAAATCAAGGAGTAGAATCTATCGTTGGGGTTTGGAGAGTGGGTTTCAAATTATTAAGTTTTGGTTGTATATAGAGGATGGGAATCATAATGTAGGTGCAGACCCAAAGATGGGAATTGAAATTTAGGTATCAATCCCAAAAATAAGGGTTGGAGTTTAGTTACCAACAACGAAAAGAGGGAACCAAAATTTAGGTACTGACCTGAGGTGAGAGTCGATATTTAAGTTTTAATCTCAAAAGAGAGCCGGAAGTTAGGGACTGATCCCGAAATGAGAGAATCAGGAAGTTAAGGACTGAACTCAAAATGAGAATTGAAATTTAAGGATCAAATCTCAAAAATTGGATCGAAATTTAAGGACCTACCTTGAAAAGGGGGAATCATAAGTCAGGGACTAATTCAAAAAAGAGGATTGAAATTTAAGGATCAAATCTTCAAAAAAAAAGGATCAAAAGTTAGGGACCAATCTCGAAATGAGGGAATCAGCTGTTAGGGACTGGCCTCAAAAAGAGGTAATCAAAAGTTAGGGACTGATTACGAAATGAGAATTGCAATTTTAGGATCAATCTCAAAAAGGGGATCGTAGGTTAGGGACCAATCTCAAAATGAGGGAATCAAAATTTGGGATTGATTTTGAAGCAAGAGTTGAAATTTAAGGATCGAATCTTAAAAAGAGGATCAAAAGTTAGGGACCGACCTTGAATAGGGGGAATCTAAAGTTAGGGACTGATTTTGAAATGAGAATTGAAATTTACAAAGAGTTTGTGGTGTTGAACCGATAGATATATGTTATGTGAAAAGGTTGACATTGGTGAGGAAGGTATGTGAAATTTGTGAGATTTAGAGTAGACAAGGATGGTCGTGCCACGTGAGCAAAGAGTAAGAGACCCCAAAATCGAGAGAATCAACTCAATAGATTTATTTTCTTTTCTTGTTGTTTTTTCATCACATTAATTATCAAAATATATTTTTGAAATTTAATTTTTGTTGGTTGATTGATTTTTAAAAGAGTGTTTTATTTGAACTTCATTATCAAGTTTTCACTGTTTTGTTCTTCGTCCATTATAGTATGGAACAAACGTATGGCTCCGTGGCTTTTATCAATCGCATAAAAGGACAATTGAGCAAACAAATAAAATTTCTAAAAAAGATTTCATTAATCTGCTTCAACATGTGTTACAGATTGAGTATAGGCCAGAGTTTTAGAAGGTATAGTATGTGGAATGCAACAAATTACGTCTGAAAATAATTCATTTTGGGTACATATCATAAGCTGACCATATCTGATACATATATCATCATATCTGTTGTGTCAAAATGTAGTACAAAAAGGTGCCCTCTAAATTTCCATCTCTGGTGGGGTGAGTGATCCCAAAACTACTTATACGCAACAGTATAAAAATTATTTTGATTATATTTTTTACTTATATTTCATTATTTTAGAACAAAAACAAAAACTTGATCTTAAAGAAAAATAAGAATTTAACTTTTAATTTATCTATATTGGGATATTACGCAAGTATACTTATCGTTATCAAGTAATATAGGACTTTTTGATTAAGACCTGAATATCGAATCCAAAGGAAAGATATGCAATATGCACTTTTTAGAAAATTTTCTATTTTTAAAAAGACAATTAATTAAACTAAAGACATTTTCACAGTAATAAGAGTTTAAATATTTTGGGTAATTTAAATATTTTGACAAAAAAAACAAACTTAACAAGGTAACTTGAGTTTGGTAGAAGAAAATCAGTAAATATGAAAGTATCTTTCTCGTTATCACGAATCAGAATACGTATAAGAATTATGTCATGGAAGTATGCATATTGTGTTGTGCCAAATAAGGGCAATAATATTCTTTACCCTTACTAGAGATGCTATAAAGTACATTGGCTAATTTAGAGTTTGAATAGTTCTGAAGACCGGCTAGACAAGGAAGATACTAGCTCTCACTCTAGAGTTCCCTCGATTCCTTCCACCTGGGCTAACATCTGGTATCAGAATCTAAAACAATAAACCAAGTTGGGGCTTTTAAACTGTCACTTTAATGTCCTATAACTCTACACCCTTGAATGAATTTTTCTTTATTTATTTGCACTCAATCTTATGAACTATATTCTCATTCATACAACCTCATGTGATTCCTTCTAATTGTTGACTAAGACAATATCAGCTCAGTTCTTACATGTTCTCACAACAAATTTTAACATCTGGATTGGCCAAATAAAGAAGTAAGTGAAGTACATGGATTTAAATCATCACAACTTATTCCAACATTAAAGATTAATACTCTCCACAACTTCCATCCAACACTTAATTATATATAATTATAAGAAAGATAAAAAATACTATTCAAAATCCATGGAGAAAACAAAACCACACTTTAGTTTAAAAGTAGAAATCATTGTCAAAATAACAACAAGTCTTAATTAAAGCCAAAACTATTCTAGAACAAAAGATAAAAACTTATCTCAAGTCCTCCACCAAACTCTTGAAGTTCCTTTGAATCTCTTCTCTTTTTCAACATTCTCAATATAAAATTAAAATAAAAAGGATAAATATGTGGTGCCTGAAGAACTAACTCCCCAAGTTTAGAACTTTAAAAACTTTCCCAGTACTTTTAGGAGCCCTTTCAAGGTCTCAATCTTCTTTCTTTAATAATTCTCTAAAAGGTGCCCTGGTATCTCTTCAAAATTTGTCTTGATTTAATGTATTTCCTTAAGAGATGCATCCTTTCGCAATAATTTTCATCCATGGTGGTTGTAACCACCTATTAAGCCAATAGGTGCCTTAAAAACCTCTTCAAAATTTACAAAAACCAAATTTACTCGTCTAATAACTGCCACTGACACTGAAGCTCGGGGCCTCTGAAGCTTAAGCGTGGCTTTCTCTATTTAAGCAGCGCTTAAGCGCCAGATCTAGCTCTTAGGCGCTAAAATATTTTTGCAAATTTTTCACCAATTTGCTCCAAATTTGATCATTTTTCTTTGCTTTAAGCATTTTTGACCTTTTTACCTGTACCTGAAAGAAAAATACAAAAATACCTTCCATTAAAGCGCAATATCTCAAAAATAGATATTAAAATGTGTCTAAAAACACTATACATTTTAGGCGTATCAAAATCCCCTAAACTTAAAATGTTACTTGTCCTCAAGTGACACTTCAATCTTTAAAAACTAAATAATTATGATATGTTTAAGAGTTTCTTTAGGAGAAACTAAAATTTAGATTTAAAAATATAGTAGTCAAATTTAGAAAAAATAATCAATAAATGAGACCAACTTAAAGCTTAGAAATTTTTAATGTTAAGAAAGATGAAAATATGAGTTCCTATCTAATTCAGAAATATTCTAAGTCTTCCAAATTTAAAATTTAATTCTTTTATTATTTTCACTTAAAAAATTTTATTAAGAATAATTTTACTTACTATATTATATCTATAAACTTATGATTTTCCAAAGTCTTATACTTTAAAAAGATCAAATGCAGAACCAGTTTTTGATTAGGCACTAATCCTCAAGCTTCTCATCCCTCACTTTTTCTTGTTCTTCTTTTTTTTTTTCTTTTTCTTTTTCTTTTTCTTTTCTTTTTATTTTTGTTTTGTTTTAAGGTAAGGATTACTATATCTGGATAGGTTTTTAATAGCTTTATTCTACTTTTCCTTTCCTAAAGCAAAGACTTGATGCAAAACTTTTACTTATAAATATAATAATAGCTTTGAAAATTATTTTTAATAAAAAATATTTAAGTATTAAAAATAAAAGTGTAAATTTCTAAAATTTTAAGAAATAGAATGTTTCTTACTAAAGATAGTTAATTAAATTAATCATTTTTTAAACTAAAAACTTTTAACTTAAATTTTTCTTCATTACTCAAAATTTCAACTAAATTATCTTACTCATTACTAAAATCAAAATTTACTTACCTAATATAACTTCTTATACATGATCAATTTATCTTTTCAAATTAAATCCACTTATAGTTCATTTGAGAACGAATAAAATTAAAGTTTTGAAAATATTTTCATCCCCCCAAAACTTAAATTTTTAATAAGTTAAACAGTTTAACATCAAATATACATAAGTAGGAATGAAGATTAAAATAATTGCTAACATGAATTTTTATACCCTAATGATATAAGTATAAAACTAAAAACAAGAGTAAATTTAATTTTGATCAAATTTTCTAATATTTTCATTTCAATTCAACATGTAGAGATTCAGTAGACTTCTGAACAGTGGGTATAAACATAAAGGCAAACTAACACACTAACTTGACTTCAAAATCTCAGCATAGAAACAAACTCACAAACATGATAAAAGAACAATACATGGTAGCAGTTTCTGAAATTTAATATTTAAGACCTAGGTTAGCAAGATTTTCATCTTTTCAAAAGACATAGAATTAAGCTAAGTTCTAAACTAACTAAATAACAAAACTCATAACAGTTACTACCATAGAATTAAAAACAAACTAGTAACTAACACAAACATCACAATAATAATAAAATACAAAAGTCTAAAACACAATTCATAGTACATATCAACACAAAGATGCAAATGCAATAGTACCACACCACATAGTCCATAAAATAAAAAAGAACAACACATCACAAATCTCAAGTCCAAAGCACATAGTCTAACACATATTACAAGCATAAAAATCTCTCAATTCTACTCCTCATCTTCTGAACCACTGCTATACCACTTTTTTGCAGGCTTACAATCAGGATATTGAGGATATGGAAAAATTGCACTCCTGGGTCACCCCTAATTTGGTTCTCCAGAGATGAGTGGAATTTCTCTTCATAATCACCTTTTCTTCTACTATACCTATCAATATGCTCTGCAAAGCACCTAAATTCTGAACTTTATCAGCATTAAAATTATTATGATCCATCATTGATCCCGACTTACTGCTTATATGCAACAATATAACAATAGATTTGATTATATTTTTCAATTATATTTCCTTTTTTTGCAACAAAACCAAAAACATGATCCTGAAGAAAAATAAAAATTTAACTTTTAATATATATATGTATATATATATATATATTGAGATACTACACAAGTATCTGTATCGCTATCAAGTAATCCAGGACTTTTTGATTAAGACCTGAATAACGAACCCACACGGAGATTATACAATATTCACTTTTATAAACTTTCTAATTTTAAAAAAATAATTATTTAAACTAAAGATGATTCTTATAGTAATGAAAATTTAAAATTTATTGGTATTTTCAAAATTTTCATGGAACAATAACAATTTAAAATGATAACTAGAGTATTTGCAGAAGAAATGCACTAGAGATGAAAAATATCTTTCTTCTTATCATGAATCAGTAATAAGTATTAAGAATTCTGTGTGGAAGTATACAAATTGTGTTGTGCAAAATAGGAGCAAAAATATTATTTACCCTTACAAGAGATTCTATAAAGAACATTGGCTAATTTAAAGTTTGAATAGTTCTGAAGACCAGCTAGGCAGGGAAGTAGCTCTCACCTTAGAGTTTCCTCGATTCCCTCCACTTGGGGGCTAATATTCTAGTATCAGAACCTAAAACAATAAACCAAGTTGGAAACTTTAACCTGTCAGTTTAAAGTCCTCTAACTCTTCACCCTTCAATGAATATTTTCCTATTTTTTTACACTCAATTATATGAACTACATTCTCATTCATACAAACTCATGTGATTCTTTCTAATTGTTGACTGAGACAATACCAGCCCGGTTNTAGCTCTCACCTTAGAGTTTCCTCGATTCCCTCCACTTGGGGGTTGATCTTCTAGTATCATAACCTAAAACAATAAACCAAGTTGGAGACTTCAACCTGTCAATTTACAGTCCTCTAACTCTACACCCTTCAATGAATATTTTCCTATTTTTTTGCACTCAATTATATGAACTACATTCTCATTCATACAACTCATATGATTCTTTCTAATTGTTGACTTAGACAATACCAACCTGGTTCTTATATGTTCTCACAATAAATTTCAATATCTGCATTGGCCAAATCCATAAGTAAATGAAGTGCATGGATTTAAATCATCACAACTTCTTCCAACATTAAAGATCAATACTNTATGTTCTCACAACAAATTTTAATATCTGCATTGGCCAAATCTATAAGTAAATGAAGTGCATGGATTTAAATCATCACAACTTCTTCCAACATTAAAGATCAATACTCTCTACAAGTTCCATCAACACTTAATTACTTGTCATTTTAAGAAGAAAGATAAATAAAACTACTCAAAATCCATGGAGAAAACAAAATCAAACTTTAGTTTAAAAGTAGAAATCATTGTTAAACCAACAGCAAGTCTGAATTAAAACCAAAAGTAGTCTAAAATAAAAGATAAAAACTTATCTCAAGTGCTCCACCAAACTGTTGAAGTTCTTTGTTCTTTTAAATCTCTTCTCTTTTACAACACTCTCAATATAGAAACTAAAATAAAAAGGATAAAATAAATATGTGGTGACTGAAAATNGCAAGTCTCAATTAAAACCAAAAGTAGTCTAAAATAAAAGATAAAAACTTATCTCAAGTGCTCCACCAAACTGTTGAAATTCTTTGTTCATTTAAATCTCTTCTCTTTTACAACACTCTCAATATAAAAACTGAAATAAAAAGGATAAAATAAATATGTGGTGACTGAAAATCTCTCTGTACTAACTCCCCAATTCAAGAACTGTCAAAACTTTCTCTTTTCAAGCACACTTTTAAGGACTAAATCTTCATTCTTTTATAAATCTCCAAAAGGTGCCTTGGTTTCTGTTCAAAATATGTCTTGATTTGATGAATTTCTCCACGAGATGCCTCCTTTCATAATAAATTTTGTCCATGGTGGCTGTAACCACCGCTTAAGCCAATGGGTGCCTTAAATATCTCTTCAAAATTTGCAAAAACTTAATTTACTCATCCAATAACTGCCACTGGAGCTTAAGCACGGGACCTCTGGCGCTTAGGCGTAGCCTTCTCTATTTAACCTGTGCTTAAGTGTCGGATCTGGTGCATAGGCGCCAAAACACTCTTGCCCAATTTTCTCCTATTTGCTCCAAATTTGATCTTTTTTTTCTCCTTTAAGCATTTTTCACCTTTTTACCTGTACCTAAAAGAAAAACACAAAAATACCTTCCCACAATATGTCAAAAATAGGTATAAAAATGTGTCTAAAATCACTAAATATTTTCGATGTATCAAAATCCCCCAAACTTAAAATGTTACTTGTCCTCAAGTTACACTTCAATCTTTAAAGCACTTCAATCTTTAAAAATTAAATAAGTATGATATGTATATGAGTTTCTTTAGGAGTTACTATTTACATTTAGAAATATAGCAGTCCAATTTAGAAAAAATAGTCAGTTATTGAGACTATCTAATTCAGTAATTAATTTTAGTTCCTATCTAATGTTAAGAAAGATGAAAATATGAGTTTCTATCTTATTTGGGCATACATAGGGTTATTAAAACCATAAAAATTTAGAAAACCCTCAAAGCATCCCTTTTGGAGCTTAACAATGACAATACCATAAATGATCACATCAGTGGTGACAAACCCTAATCTGGACAAATTTTGACTTAATGCTCACCACAATGACCATAAAGTCAACATTAACACTTAATTAGTCCAATTGGTCAACTCTGACCCAAATAGTCAATTTTGGTCAAACTGGCCAACTTTGGTTAATTTGGACCAAGGAATCAGTTCAAACCCTAAAAATGGTCAAATTGGATTATTTGAGCATTTTAAAACACCAAAATGACCAAAGTGGACCATTTGGTCAACTTCAGACACCATTTAACAACTATTGGTCAAAATGACTAAGGTGAACCTCCATGGTCACCACTTTGACCATTTAATCATGCATAGACTCAAATGACCACCATATGTTCTGGGCAACACCATACGGTCAATTTGACCATTTTGGTCAACCATAGTCAACTTGGTCAAAATGGTCAATATATGACCTAATGACCAACACGTAGACCCCATGACTAACCTAGCCATGACAAGGTTAGAAAAGTTATATTGGTCAACCCTACACCTAAACTTGTCAACCATAGTCAACCTGGTCAACTTTGATCAAAATATTCAATTTTGACCTAAAAAGATGAAATTGGTCAAATCATCAACACCCAAATCATTTTGACCAACTTATGGGTTAATATCATAATTTCCTATTTTTTTTATTAATTACATAATTAATTAGAAATGCATTTATGAGAATTAACCCTAAATTAAATGACATCACACTTGAGATCAAAATGACATCATAAATGACATCAAAAACTCATAATTGATTTTAAAAATTAAATCTAATTTATGGGAGGTCATAAATGGGTTATTCATAATCCATTAGACCCATCATGACATATTTGGCAGTTCTATCATGGTAAAAGGTCATAATGACATCATCTTAAAAGAAGGGACATGTGTCATTCCCTCTTGAAACCAAAGCATGACATGGAAGCTTAGGTGGTGAGCACCTCAAAACCTCATCAATGGAGAGAAATAGCTTAGCCAAACCTCTTTTATCATGGTTAAATTCATCATGAGGAAAAAGGTGAGTAAGGAGCATATGTGTCACGTTCCCTTTAATCCATAGGATAAGCTGATGGAATTATGTGGGGAAGGCAATCTCAGCAAATTTTAGCCAAAATTATCCACCTCATAGATGAGCCAATGAGGGGAAGCCAAGGATTGAAATTAAAATTTACTCCACATGATTTTAACCTTAGAAAGTAAATTGAACTTATCCTAAGCCAAAATTCTATCTGGAAACCATCATTATTGTGGTCAATAACATCCCTAAATGAATCTAAGCTGATCAAGGTTCATCCATGGCTCTTCTAAAGCCTAATTACAGGCCAAACTTTTGAGCTAAAGGGAAATGGAGGAGAGCCATACACTGCCTAATTCCTCAAACACCCTTGAGAGAAATTCTGGCCAGTGTTTTAAGGAGTTGAATCCCCATTAATTCAGCCTCTAGCCTCCGCTGGTTTCTTCCAATTTCTCTGCTAAAAAATAGGACAATTTTTGGGTTTGACATAAAACCCTCCAAAACTTCAAATCAACTCCTCCAAACCCTTTAATTATCTTAGGGAGGAAGATCACAATCAAAATTTGCCCTTCTCATAGGCTCAAACCAACCTCAAGCCCAAACCATGGCACCTCCCGATCGAACTCAAACATAGACCTAATTTCGTCTCAAATTGAGTTTGGGCAATGCTTAGCGAGGAAGAAGATGCATAGATGTCGTCCACTTTTTTGTTTTAAAAATGGACGACAATAAGTAAATCCCGCTTAAATTCCTTGTTCCGAACCCCGTAGCAGATCAAGCACGTTTTGATGCGTACGAGGACTCGTGTCATCTTAGGGATTATTCCGGTTAATTAAGTTTCAATTAATTTTAGAATAACCTTAAAAGCTTCAAAAATTGATATCTTGACACACAAAAATCACAAAAATAAAACAAAAATACCTATGAACTCAGGACAATGAGTAGAATATTTTGGACATAAAATTAGAATTTAATTAATTATATTTAATTTTTATTTATTTAATCACTCTCTGGAGTAATTTAATTATTAAAAATTAATTATAATCTTAAGAATTCTGAAACTTTTAGGGATTTATCTCTAGGCCCTTAGGAATCCTCCCTGATTTTTCCTAGGCTAGAAAAATCCTTTAAGACATGATTTCCTAATTTTCAAGACACTTTGTAATTATTTTTAACAATAATTATAATAAATGAAATTTAAGGAAAATAAAATTGGAAAATGGTTAGGAAATTTAAGGTGACAGGCAANATATAAAAATTATTTTGATTATATTTTTTACTTATATTTCTTTATTTCGGAACAAAAACAAAAACTTGATCTTGAAGAAAAATAAGAATTTAACTTTTAATTTATCTATATTGGGATATTACGCACGTATACTTATCATTATCAAGTAATATAGGACTTTTTGATTAAGACCTGAATATCGAATCCAAAGGAAAGATATGCAATATGCACTTTTGAGAAAATTTTCTATTTTTAAAAAGACAATTAATTAAACTAAAGACATTTTCACGGTAATAAGAGTTTAAATATTTTGGGTAATTTAAATATTTTGACAAAAAAAAAAACAAACTTAACAAGGTAACTTGAGTTTGGTAGAAGAAAAACACTAAATATGAAAATATCTTTCTCGTTATCATGAATCAGAATACGTATAAGAATTATGTCATGGAAGTATGCATATTGTGTTGTGCCAATAGGGGCAATAATATTCTTAACCCTTACTAGAGATGCTATAAAGTACATTGGCTAATTTAGAGTTTGAATAGTTCTGAAGACCGGCTAGACAGGGAAGATACTAGCTCTCACTCTAGATTTCCCTTTATTCCTTCCACCTGGGCTAACATCTCGTATCAGAATCTAAAACAATAAACCAAGTTGGGGCTTTTAAATTGTCACTTTAATGTCCTATAACTCTACACCCTTGAATGAATTTTTCTTTATTTATTTGAACTCAATCTTATGAACTACATTCTCATTCATACAACCTCATGTGATTCTTTCTAATTGTTGACTAAGACAATACCAGCTCAGTTCCTACATGTTCTCACAACAAATTTTAACATCTGGATTGGCCAAATAAAGAAGTAAATGAAGTACATGGATTTAAATCATCATAACTTATTCCAACCTTAAAGATCAATACTCTCCACAACTTCCATCCAACACTTAATTATATATAATTATAAGAAGAAAGATAAAAAATACTACTCAAAATTCATGGAGAAAACAAAATCACTCTTTAGTTTAAAAGTAGAAATCATTGTCAAACTAACAACAAGTCTTAATTAAAGCCAAAAGTATTCTAGAACAAAAGATAAAAACTTATCTCAAGTCCTCCACCAAACTCTTGAAGTTCCTTTGCATCTCTTCTCTTTTTCAACACTCTCAATATAAAACAAAAATAAAAAGGATAAATATGTGGTGCCTGAAGAACTAACTCCCCAATTTTAGAACTTTCAAAACATTCCCAGTACTTTTAGGAGCCCTTTCAAGGTCTCAATCTTCCTTCTTTTATAATTCTCTAAAAGGTGCCCTGGTATCTCTTCAAAATGTGTCTTGATTTAATGTATTTCCTTAAGAGAAGCATCCTTTCACAATAATTTTCATCCATGGTGGTTGTAACCACCTATTAAGCCAATAGGTGCCTTAAAAACCTCTTCAAAATTTACAAAAACCAAATTTACTCGTCTAATAACTGCCACTGACACTGAAGCTCGGGGCCTCTGAAGCTTAGGCGTGGCTTTCTCTATTTAAGCAGCGCTTAAGCGCAAGATCTGGCTCTTAGGCGCTAAAACACTTTTGCACATTTTTCACCTATTTGGTCCAAATTTGATCATTTTTCTCTGCTTTAAGCATTTTTCACCTTTTTACCTGTACCTGAAAGAAAAACAGAAAAATACCTTCCATTAAAGCGCAATATCTCAAAAATAGGTATTAAAATGTGTCTAAAAACACTATATATTTTAGGCGTATCAAAATCCCTTAAACATAAAATGTTACTTGTCCTCAAGTGACACTTCAATCTTTAAAAACTAAATAAGTATGAATATGTATGAGTTTCCTTTAGGAGATACTAAATTTTAGATTTAAAAATATAGTAGTCAAATTTAGAAAAAATAATCAATAAATGAGACCAACTTAAAGTTTAGAAATTTTTAATGTTAAGAAAGATGAAAATATGAGTTCCTATCTAATTTAGAAATATTGTAAGTCTTCCAAATTTAAAATTTAGTTCTTTTATTATCTTCACTTAACAAATTTTATTAAGAATAATTTTACTTACTATATTATATCTATAAACTTATGATTTTCCAAAGTCTTATACTTTAAGAAGATCAAATGCAGAACCAATTTTTGATTAGGCACTAATCCTCAAGCTTCTGAACCCTAAACCCTTCTTTTTCTTTTCTTCTTATTTTTGTTTTGTTTTAAGGTAAAGATTACTATATTTGGATAGGCCTTTAATAGCTTTATTCTATTTTTCCTTCCCTAAAGCAAAGACTTGATACAAAACTTTTACTTATAAATATAATAATAGCTTTGAAAATTATTTTTAATAAAAAAAATTAAGTATTAAAAATAAAAGTCTAAATTTTTAAAATTTTAAAAAATACAATGTTTCTTACTAAAGATAGTTAATTATATTAATCATTTTTTACACTAAAAACTTTTAACTTAAATTTTTCTTCATTACTCAAAATTTCGACTAAATTATCTTACTCATTTCTAAAATCAAAATTTACTTACCTAATATAACTTCTTATACATGATCAATTTATCTTTTCAAATTAAATCCACTTGTAGTTCATTTGAGAACAAATAAAACTAAAGTTTTGAAAATATTTTTCATCCCCCCAAAACTTAAATTTTTAATAAGTTAAACAGTTTAACATCAAATATACATAAGTAGGAATGAAGATTAAAATAACTGCTAACATGAATTTTTATACCTTAATGATATAAGTATAAAACTAAAAATAAGAGTAAATTTAATTTTGATCAAATTTTCTAATATTTTCATTTCAATTCAACATGTAGAGATTCAGTAGACTTCTGAACAGTGGGTATAAACATAAAGGCCAACTAACACACTAACTTTACTTCAAAATCTCAGCATAGAAACAAACTCACAAACATGATAAAAGAACAATACATGGTAGCAGTTTCTGAAATTTAATATTTAAGACCTAGGTTAGCAAGATTTTCATCTTTTCAAAAGTCATAGAATTAAGCTAAGTTCTAAACTAACAAAATCACAAAACTCATAACAGTTACTATCATAGAATTAAAAACAAACTAGTAACTAACACAAACATCACAATAATAATAAAATACAAAAGTCTAAAACACAACTCATAGTACATATCATCACAAAGATGCAAATGCAGTAGTACCACACCACATAGTCCATAAAATAAAAATGAACAACACATCACAAATGTCAAGTCCAAAGCACATAGTCTAACACATATTACAAGCATAAAAATCTATCAATTCTACTCCTCATCTTCTGAACCACTGCTATACCACTTTTTTGCAGGCTTACAATCAGGATATTGAGGATATGGAAAAATTGCACTCCTGGGTCACCCCTAATTTGGTTCTCCAGAGATGAGTGGAATTTCTCTTCATAATCAC
>JXCR01100097.1:0-11505 GCA_002079205.1 Phalaenopsis hybrid cultivar
GGTTTAAATGTGATATTCAATATATAAGAAAGCATCATTCTCCTTGTCAAGAAATTATAGTGGATGGATAAAGTGATTTAGTTCAACTTATATTGTGTCAAATAGGAGCATACATATTCTTTACCCTTTGGTCCAGGCATAAAGAACATTTATTGTGCCATATTCTTTACCCTTTGGTCCAAGCATAAAGAACATTGACTAATCCTACACCTTGTCAAGAAATTATAGTGAATGGATAAAGTGAATCAGTTCAAATTATATTGTGCCAAATGATATATAAGAAAGCATCCTTCTCTTTGTCAAGAAATTATAGTGAATGGATAAAATGAATTAGTTCAATTTATATTATTGTCAAGAAATTATAGTGAATGGATAAAATGAATTAGTTCAATTTATATTGTGCCAATAGTTTCTCCCTGTCAAGAAATTATAGTGAATGGATAAAGTGAATTGGTTCAAATTATATTGTGCCAAATAGGCACCTATTCTTTACCCTTTGGTCCTGACATAAAGAACATTGACTAATCCTACGCTTGTTTACTGACTATTCTTTACCCTTTGGTCCAGGCATAAAAAACATTGACTAATCCTACACTTGTTTACTGAATCTGCGTGTTACCCTTTGGTCCAGGCATAAAGAACATTGATTAATCCTACGCTTGTTTACTGAATCTGCATCGGTCCAGGCATAACAAACATTGAACAATCCTATGCTTGGTTACTGATTCTGCAGCTAGGCGAATAAAGTGAATCAGTTCAAATTGTATTGTGCCAAATAGGAGCATACCTATTCTTTACCCTTTAAATTAGTTCAATTTATATTGTGCCAAATAGGAGCATACATATTCTTTACCCTTTGGTCCAGGTCAGTTCAAATTATATTGTGTCAAATAGGAGCATACCTATTCTTTACCCTTTGGTCCAGGCATAGGTTAAAATTATATTGTGCCAAATAGGAGCATACCTATTCTTTACCCTTTGGTCCAGGCATAAAGAATTTATATTGTGCCAAATAGGAGCATACATATTCTTTACCCTTTGGTCCAGGCATAAAGAACTTATTGTGCCAGGGCATAGTGAATTAGTTCAAATTATATTATGTCAAATAGGAGCATACCTATTCTTTACCCTTTGGTCCAGGCATAAAGAACATAATTTGTATTGTGCCAAATAGGAGCATACATATTCTTTACCCTTTGGTCCAGGCATAAAGAACATTTGATTAATCCTATACTTTTTTACTGAATCTGCGGTTAGGCTGGGAGGATACCGGTTCTCACTTTGGAGCTCACACGTTCCCCTCGACTGAGGGCTAACATCTACACTTCAACACCTAAACGATAGGACCGAATTGGGGATTTTAGTCTGTCAGTCTAAAATCTCCAATTCTACACCCGATAATATTATTTCCCTATATATTGCACCCAACTTCCAAGGGCTTTGACCTCCCTGAGTCTTGGATGTAATCCTCACTTTAGTTGTAAAACTCAACATATTTTAACAAATCAATTAGCCAGATTTGAAAGTAAATTAAGATCGAAGTGAAAAGATCATCACAATTTCTCAAACATTTTCATGGCTTCAGTAAATTAAGATCGAAGTGAAAAGATCATCACAATTTCTTAAACATTTTCATGACTTCACCTTCGGTTGTAAAACTCAACATATTTTAAACAAATCAATTGGCAGATTTGAAAGTAAATTAAGATCGAAGTGAAAAGATCATCACAATTTCTCAAACATTTTCATGGCTTCATGTAAATTAAGATCGAAGTGAAAAGATCATCATAATTTTTTTAAAATTTTCATGGCTCCAATAAATTAAGATTGAAGTGAAAAGATCATCACAATTTCTTTAACATTTTCATGGCTTCACCAATTCAAATTACCAAAAACATTTTCATGGTTTTGCCAATTATTCACTTTAGTTGTAAAACTCAACATATTTTAACAAATCAATTGGGCCAGATTGAAAGTAATTAATATTGAAGTGAAAAGATCATCACAATTTATTAAACATTTTTATGGCTTCACCAATTCAAATTACCATTTCAAAGTGAAAAGATCATCACAATTTTTTAAACATTTTCATGATTTCACCGAGTCAAATCACCATTTCACAAATCTCAAGACAAGGAAAAAGATAGAGAAAACTACTCATATCTCATGGGGAAAACACAACAAAACTCAGAATTCATATATAAAATTCTACAATAAGTAAATAATTTGTCTCTAATTTCTCCCTAAGAACACTCCTCGAAGCTCCTCAGAATCTTCATTTCCTTACAACACACAGAATTCTTCTTCAAAGCAGCAAGGTGGAAGAAATCTCTCACTTTCTCTCCATTCTTACATTCTCTTAAAGAATTCCTCACAATTTTTACACATTATTGAAACCTTTCTAACCTCCATGAACTCTCTCTAGCACTTCTTCTTCTTCAAATTTTGGCCAAAACATTCTTTTAAAGTTGTGGATGAGCTTTCCCAAGAGTTGCCTAAGCATCCCTTCAAAATTTGGCCTTATCCAAAGCCTGATTGGGCATAACTGCCGAGCTTGTCGTCGGCGGCCTCGAGGGCGTCATCGGCGGACCTTCTTAATGAATTAATTTTGGAGTCTCAGGAAATTCTCTCCGTCGGCGTCCTAGTTTAATTCTGCACATTTGGTCCTTTTCACTCCAAATTTGCTCCTTTTTGCATCTTTTTTCTCCAATGACCCTAATTCATCATTCCTGCAAAAAAACATCAAAAATACCTTTCTTTAAAGTGCAATATCATCAAAAACAGCATAAAATATGTATGAAAATCTCAACATATTTCCCTTTGGTCAAAAATCTAGAGGATAAATAGGTCTATAATTATTTTTCCCTTGATTGTTCCAGTTTCCTAATGGGTTACTTGATTGTTCCCCCATTTTTTATTATTACTACACAAAGTATTATTCCAATTAAAGTTGGTATGGTTCTTTCAATCTAGGTTATAATAGTTTGAATTTGGGTTATTCTACTTATTATTTATGGTATTCAAAGTTTGTAATGATGCTTGAGAATCTACGATTTGGCCTAATGAATTCTCTTCAATCATTGCAATTGGTTGAGAAAAATTCATTCAAATTTGGTCGAACTTCTTTGAAATTACAACAACTTGATTTGCTAACATTGTAAAAGCATCAGATTTGTGAATATTAGCTACTTTATTAGAATTTACCCTTTTAGAAGGCTATTGGAAATTATTAGTAGTCATCTCTTCAATTAAAGCATAAGCACATGAAATGGTTTTGATATCAATGAATCATCATCAGCAGCATCTATAATAGATTTAAGAGATCCAGCTAATCAATTGTAAAAGGTTTGAATTATTAACCAATCTAGAATAGCATGGTGTGGACACTTTCTCAGTAATTATTTAAATCATTCACATGCTTCATAATAGATTCCCCTTCAAACTGACCAAAAGATGTAATATCATTTCTAAACTTCACAGTTTTTTATGGTGGAAAATACTTGACAAGGAATTTTTGTGCTAAATCACTCCAAGTTCTAATCGATATAGGTGCTAATGAATATAACCATATCTTAGTCTTATCCTATAGTGAGAATGGAAAAAATCTAAGTCTTATAGCATCATCTGATACATCATCATATTTAAATGTAGCACAAAATTCTAGAAAATTGACAAGAAGTAAATTTGGATCTTCAGTTGATACTCCCCCAAACTGATTATTTGATACCATTTAGATAATAGCGGGTTTAAGTTTAAATGAATTAGCCACCACAATGGGTTTTTGAAAACTACAATGAAGTTCATCCACCGTATGGTTTGCATAATCTCTTAAAGGTCTAAACTCTTCAATATCTTGATTATTTTGACTTTTCATTTATTGAAATTTTTGTTTTTTCAGTAATTTTTAATTTTTTAATTTTTCTAACAGTTTTTTCAAATTTAAAGTCACAAGGCACTAATCCTATAGAACCAAACTGTGCATACATTACTATAAAACACATAGAATAAAATAAAAACGCACAAAAAAAACTTTATATAAAAATAACACTACAATATTCCTATAATAAATCTAAAAAATTAAATAATATTTTATAAAAATAGGAATTTTGCTTTCTAAAAATTTCTTTAAAAATTTTGCAATTGTCGTTAATTTTTCTCGGTGATAGTGTCAATTACTTAATCCTGATTCTCTTTATAGATGTCAATGTGATGTATGTGATTAAATGCTTAATTTCCTTATTTATAACTCTTAACTTGCAACAAAGCCAAAAACTTGATCCCAAGCAAAATCTAGGTAAATTCTTAATTTCAAAGCAAGTAAGAATATAGTTAAAATATTTAATATGGGATACTACACAAGTCTATGTATCGTTATCAAGTAATATAATACTTTTGATTAAGCTCCAAATATTGAACCTACAGTGAAAATATAATATACACTTTATAAAACTGGAGAAATTAGATAATCAAAATTTTACTTAATAAAATTTTCTTACTTAAGCTCTAAATACTAAAATAGGAATGAAAGTTCAATTCTTTTTGTAATTTTTGGTAGTTGAAAAAAAAGTAAGCAACTAATGAACTTTAAGTAGATATTTATAAGATGAAGGAAATATAAATAAAATATCTTTTTCATTATCATGATTACTAACAAGTATAGAAATTCTGTTGTGGAAGTATTTCAACTGTGTTGTGTCAAATAGGAGCAATAATATTCTATACCCTTACTATAGATGCTATAAAAAATAGCGATTAATCTATAATTTGAATAGTCTTGAAGATGGGCTAAGTAAAGAAGATACTAGCTCTCACTCTAGAGTTACCTCTTCTCCCTTTACCTTGAGGCTAACATCTTGTATCAAAACCTAAAATTATGAATTAAATTGGGGGCTCTAACAAGTCACTCTAAAGTTCTCTAATTCGACACCTTCAAAGTTTATTTCCTTATTTCTTTGGACTCAACCCCATGAACTACATTCTCATCCATGAAATCAAATGTGATTCTTACCATTTGTTGAGTTAGACAATACCATCTTGCATCTTACATGTTCTCACAATAGGTATTAACATCTTAATTGGTCAAATCAAGAAGTAAATGAAGTACAAGGTTTAAAAACAAAACAATTTCTTCCAACATTAAAGTCTAAAACTTTACACAACTTCACTCCAATACTTAATCACTTATCATTTTAAGGAAAAAGATAAAGAAAACTACTCAGAATTCATGGAGAAAACATAACCACACTTGATTTTGAAAGTAGAAATCATGCACACAAACAAGAAGTCTAAATTAAAACCAAATGCAATCACAAAGACAAAAACTTATCACAAATTCCTCTTCACCAAATATCTTGAAATTCCTTTAAATCTCTTCCTTCACTCACAATACAAATAATAATCAAAATAAAAAAAAGGTGGGCGGCGGCGGCATATGTGGTGGTTTGTACTGGTCGGTCTCGATAGATGATGATTATTGGCTTCCTCCATGGATGATCCAAGTCTTCTTTTATAAAAATCCAAAAGGTGCCTTGATGCTCTTCAAAATGTTTTCCCATTCAATGAATCTTCTAGAAGTTGCCTCTTTTCAAAAGCTAATTGATAGAACTTTCGTGTCCATTAACTATTTACCACATTTTTACTAAGGGTTGCTTCATAAACCTCTTTAAAAATTCATTCAAATTCAATGAATCATCAATTAACTACTCTGGCACTTAGGCATGACTCTCTCTATTTATCTGGCACGTAAGCGCCAGTCTTGGGCGCTTTGATGCCTCAGTTCATTATTGTACCTTCTTCATTTTTTCTCCAAATTTAATCTTTATTCACTCCTTTTTTTTTATCCAATTTATTGTACCTGAAAGAAAAACATACAAAAATCTTTCATTAAAGTGTAATATCTCAAAAAATAGGTATAAAAATGTGTACATAAAGACTATATATTTTAGGTGTATCAGCCACCTATAATCAAACTTCAAAGGAAATAAAATTAGTATCGAAAAGTCTCTATCCAATTATTTTGAAACATGTGCTTAATAAAACTTCAAACATATCAAAGGTTATTTAATCTCATATTCACATTAAGGGATTTAATAATAGCTAAGCTAATAAAGTCTAGATGTCAAATTCTAAAATTTGCTCTTCCATAAAGTGATTTGCCAAAATTTTATAAAAAAAAAGTAAAAAAATTAATTTAAAGATTGTTATAAAGTTTTTAATTTAAAAGAAATAGTAGTAAAATTATTTTTTGTTAAGGATTCTCCTCAAGTTTCTCCTTGGTGTTTTTTAATTATAGTTTTTTTATTTAAAGGAGGAATATTTCCAATCCCATTATTTTTTAGATAATCCCTTTTTCATCACATCCTAGAAGATTACTATAGCTGGATTAGCCTTTTAATGTTTTTGAATTTCACTACAATTCTTTTAAACTAAAATACTCCAACATCCTTTTTGTTTTAATTCAAGACTTATAAGTTATAAATTATCAACATAAAATTCAAATATGATGGAGGCTAAATCATCAAAAAGATGCACATCTAGCTGCAATTAAATTACTTATTAATCAAATCTTCTAGAAAATTAAATATGTTCATTAAATAATCATTTGTTGAATTGTAAAGATCATTTTGCATCTAGTTCAGTTTAATTCAAAAGAGTTTAATCATTATATAACTATGTACTTTATTTTATCATGATTATTCTGGTCTCAAATTCAATCCACTCTATGTATGTTAACAAGCATCAAGTTATAACTTTTTTGTTTACAAAAGAACAAATACTAACAACATTCATCCCCCCAAACTTAATCACATGCAATTACAAAAATAAAACATGATGAAAAACATATAAAACAACAACAACAATAATACCTGTGACACTTATACATGACATTACTTCAACAACTATGTATATAAATAGAGAAAACATCAATAACACATAAACATACTTTAACACATAAACTGAAAATACATAAAGGAGTTTAGATTAGTTACAACAGTTAACATCAAACAATAATACAGAAATAAAGTTTTCCATCACATATCAACATGGCATATCACAATAATAATGTAAATCAACATCAAAAAAGACAAATCAAACAGTAAAATTAGTTATCAAATGAATAAACGTGTAATCAAATCAATCATCCCCTGCATCTCCTCCTCGTTCTTCTTCTCCTTCATCATATCCTTATTCTTCTTCTCCTGATCTTCTTCCATAGACTAACAGATGTTCTCGTAAGGCATATAAGGTGAGTAAGCAGGAAAAGAATAGGATTCTCTTCTCCTAGCCACTAGTTTCTCCTATACATTTCTAACTGGGCTGCCTGAAAACTGTAAAATTGATTGAATTGACTTTTTTCTATCAGTCTACATGTGCAAACATATCAACTAAATCATATACCTCCACCTGAATAATTGTAGTATCACGCTCTAGTCTATCTAAACGCCAAATAATGGAAGCCACAGAAGCTAAGGAGCGAGGCCTAGAGGCAGAAGAAGTCAAGGAGGAATTTTCTCCTCGCCCAAATACCTCATGTGGACTATACACCCCAATATTTTGTTTATTAATAGGTTTTAGGGGGTCGTAGCTACTCCTCCCAACTCTCATAAGCAAAAAACAATAGAAGGCTGACAAAAACCAATGGTAGAACCCCACTTTATCATATTTCAAATGGAATGATTGATAAGGGACCTTACATCAATATACTTTTTAGATTGAATACAAAAATTCAATGCAGTCCTATCCCTATTTACCTCACTCAAATACTTCGTGGGTTGAAGCTTAGCATATATGAAATATTGTCAAGCATTTGAAACAACTGTCAATGTTGAAGTAGAGAAATTAATTTTTATATCTTTTATAACATTCCAAGTTTCCTTCCCAGCATTAAAAAAGTTGCTAATTTCAACCAAGTTGGAATCAACATGAGTAAAGTAGTTGTAGAATCTATCACGACAATCATGCAATGACTATAAACAATTAATCCTTGAAGAATAAAAATCAACTTTCTTCCCTCTCACAAAGATGGAATTAGTTGAAGCTTCAGACTAATTTGCAAAAAAAATTTAAACAAAATGAATCACCAAAATGCTACTCTAAACAGAAAATCTCTCAATCTCTCTTATCAATCATAAAACCGACGACACCTCCTAGTTTCTCAAAATCCCTCTCAGAAATAATTTTCTTCGATAACAGGAATCGATGTATTGTTCTTCTGCTTTTGCGTTAACAAATTTTCTATTATTGAAAGGTGATTATGATTTTCCTCCTTTAATTTTAGAAGCCATAGAAAATGGGAGAAGATATTTAAATAATAGATGAATAAAGTAGGAAATGCAAAGATCGATATGCAGCTTTCAATATATAAATCACAACAACATAAAGATCTCAAGATAAATTTTTTTGCAAATCAACAACCCAACTTAAGATCTCACTAAGTGCCTAATTGCACCCATCTAAATTGAAAAAAATAGATAAGAAAGGTTGGATTTACCTTAGAGGAGCAAGATATAAGCTTCTTATCCCCTGAATCATAAAGAAATCGAGAGAATATTAAAAAACTAAGATGCTTTCAGGTGGAAGAAGAGCTTTGGAGAAGAAATAGTTAAAATGGGATGAAAAGTAAATTATTTCGCTTTTATTCAAATCCAGGCACCTATGCACTAGGGTGTTGGCACCTAGTTACCCAAATGGATCTGAATAATACACAGTAAGGTGCCTCGGCTCTGTGATTTGGCGCCTAAGCACTGACTTACCGAGAAGGTTGCGCCATGGCGCCGCGACTGTGGTTCCTAGGCATCCAATTAAACACTTAAATGGTATGTGGTGCTGCAATAATGGCGCCTAGGTGCCCAAGTCTGATTAGCCCTTTTCACTAATTTTCACAAATCAAAACCAAATATATGAAATTTTCAAATCAAAATAACACAAACCACAATTTTAAATGAAAAGAAATTAGCACATCAATATTTAAAACTTAGCAAAACACTACATTTAAACTAATAACTTTGGATTGTCTCCCAAGAAGCGCTTAGTTTATTCTCCTCAGCCCGACAATGCCAGATATTCAAATTGGGTTAACCCAATGTCAAAGATTCAATAAAACCAAGTTTCTCTCCCAAAATAAAGCTTCAACTTTTGTACATTTACCTTAAACTCCCTTCCACTAGTATGATTAGCAATATCAACCGTTCCGAAAGGGTAAACCTTTACTATAGTAAATGGTCCTAACCACCTGGATTTACATTTTATTGAAAATAGGTTTAATCAAGAATTATAGAACAATAACCTTCTATCCAGGCTCAAAATCTTTCCTAATAATCTCTTGATCATATCATTTCTTAATTTTTTCCTTATATAACTTGGATTTTTCATAAGAGTCGTCCCTAATCTCATCAATTTCATTTAACTGTAGTAATCATTTCTGAGCAGCATCTTTCATATTAAAACTAAACTCTTTAATCACTTAAAATGATTTATATTAAAGTTCAACAAGAAAATGATAGGCTTCCCAAATATAAGCTTATAAGGAGACATTCATACAAAAGTTTTATAAGCAGTTCTATAGGCTCATAAAGTATAGCCAATCTTAAAGCTCAATCCTTCCTATTGGGGTTGATAGTTTTTTCTAAGATTCTCTTTATCTCCTTAGTCTAAGGGTGGTAGGCAGTGAATATCTTATCAATAATTTTATATTTACCAACAAGTGTCTCCATTCTCTTATTCTTAAAGTGGCTCTCCCCATCGCTAATAATCAGCCTAGGCATTCAAAATCTGTCAAAAATGTTCTTCTTTAAAAGTTTAGAAATGCTCTGAGCCTCATAAATAGGGAAAGTAATAACCTCAATCCACTTCGACACTTAATTCACTACCACTAATATATAAGGATTTCCCAGTGAAGGTATAAATGGGCCTATAAAATATAATCTCCAAATATAAAAAATTTAACTTCCAATTAATAATTCATGGTCATTTCATCTCTCTTAGATATAATTACTACTCTTTAGCACCTGTCACATGTCTTAATACGTTCACTTACATCCATAAATAAATTAGACCAGTAAAATCCAGATTCTAAATCTTAGATGCAGTTCTATAAACCTTGAAATGTCCTCCAAATTCATAGTAATGACTTTTCCTAATCACATCTTGGATCTCTTCTAAGGGTAGGCAGCTCCTAATCACTTGGTTTTAGCACTTCCTATAAACATAAGGATCATCTCAAAAATAATATCAAACATCATAAACAATTTTTTTTCTATGGTGATACATCCGACCATAGGGTAAACTATCATTAACAATAAAGTTTACTATGTCTGCATACCACACGCAAAAATTTGAAATAACGCGGAGTTGCTCATCAGTAAAATTTTCATTAATCTCATCATCAATAGTAAAAAAAATCCCTAATCAAGCCTAAATGAGTGGTCCGCTATTTAATTTTTTGAACCCTTCTTATCCACCACTTCAATATTAAATTTATGAAGTAATAAGACCTTGTTGGCCACATTTTTGGTGAGTTCTAAACTCTTTTTCCTATAACTTAGGATATATCCATAAGACTTTCCTATTGACTATCCTTGAAGATTAGTGAGGATACCTACCCCACTTAGAAATTCAAGACGTTTCCTCATATGGGTGGTCCCAATTCCTCAGATCTTAGTTGAAATGACTATGACCAAAATGTGAAGGCTTAAAATGAGTTCCCATAGGATCACATGGCCTTAGGGAAACACTTTATGACTTGGACAACCACCTCTCACCACATGCACATTCACATACACACCCTATACAAAATTCACTCAGAATTGATACACTACTACAATTCACATACACCACCATACCCATTTCTCACCACTTCACACTCCATCCATCAACCATGACCCTAATCCACTAAAATGCCTAAAACTCTTCCCAAATTACCCAATTACCTCAAAATTGACAAATTTGGTTTAAATTTCCAAAATACCCAAAATTGACTAAAATCCCTAATTTCACTCAAAATTCTACCAAGACCAATCCTGTCAACACTAAGTCACCAAAATCCATCAAATATCCCAAAATTCCCAAAAATTTCTAAAATACATAATTCCCACCAAAATGCCCAAATTGCCTCTAATTCACACCAAATCAATCAAAAATTCACCAAATTCTAAATCTTAATCCAATTTAACCAAATTCATGTCTTAAACATCATCATGACAATTTCCAAAATTCACCAAATCCATGGTTGATTTAAATCCTTATCAAATCTAAAGCCCACTCCACCATGACACAAATCCCCTTCATCATCCATTTAATCAAACCAAACCATACAACATATCATTCATGATTAAATTCCACCATATTTAGATTTATGATAACACCACAGAAAATACAAAAAAATCCCAAAATTCATCTTCATGAAAATTAACCATGCGATATGCAAACCATGAAGCCACCTCCAAGCCATATGTGAGCCATGTGTGCTTTGCCATGTCACCATGCCACTTTTGGCAAAAAGAGGGG
>JXCR01100097.1:11550-33553 GCA_002079205.1 Phalaenopsis hybrid cultivar
GGGGGGGGGGGGGGGCTTTATTGATTCCACTTAAAGAAATTAACTACTTAAATGATTTCCTCTAACACATGCTTGAGCCATAATCACTTGGATGGGGACTTAACCACACCAATCAAGCTGACCCCCTTTAGCCCATGCCACCTTGGAAGTGAGCCAAACCCACTCCCATGAACCAAACCCATAGGTTGACCAAAAGTGGCCTAAACCCCATTTGACTTCAATCCACCATTATACACATGACCTAACTTAACTGACTTCATCAATTTCCACCACTGAGCTCCCTCAACCAAATGGTGGCCTCCCACACTTTGGCTGACCACCTTGGTAGCCAAAAAACCCAAAACCGAGAGCCACCCCCATGACTAAAACTCAAAATCCGACCCATCCAATGTGGCTCACCCCTATTGGAATCTTGTCGTTGTCTTCCCTCCACATAAGTGCCATCATAGATCTCTTAGCTTGGCCAATAAAGCTCCATGGCTAAGTCTATAAGAAGGACCCCCTCACAAGCAAATGGGAGAAGTGCTAAAACCTTGGCAAAGCCCAAACAAATTGATTCCAAAACCTTCCTACAACCTTGCAAACCTAATCCCCACCATTTTCAACCCCTCTCCTCCACCTTAAACCCTAATTTCTCTACTAAAATCCAGAGGATTTTTTGCCATTTCACCAACTTCCTCAAAACTAAAACTTGGATGCCCCAAAAGCTTCCCTACACTTGAAAACCACTTCCCCAATTGAAAACCCCCTCTCTTGAGCCCTCTAAACTAGCTCAAGACCAAACCCACTTCACCATTTTGGTCTATGTCATACCTAGACCCATCCACAGCTCAAATCAACACTTGGAGGAGCTTCGTGGGACCAAGGAAAAGCTTCTAAACCCATCCACTTGAGGCCTGTCCTCTTGGATAAAGGTATAAGCTCAAAACTTCTATTTCTGCTTCAATTTGTGGTCCCAACACAATATGTGCATGCTTAGTGTACAATTACTTCAATTACAATCTCAGAAGATGACATTAAAAACTTGATGCCACAACGATAGTGTAATGTTTAATTTTTAATTGAATGTAATATATCAAATAATTCATGTTTTTTTAACAATTTAATTTCACACATCAGGGATACTACACAAGTGCACATATCATTTCAAGTAATAGAGGACTTTCTTTTTAAACCCCAAGTATTGATCCCATAGGAAGGTGAAAACTTCTTTATGAACTTAGTAAAATTTACTTAAACTCCAGATAGTTATCTAGGAAATAAGGTCAAAAGTTTATGTGTAACAAAAAGTAACTAATTCTTACTAATCCTATTTCAAAGCTTAAAGAAAATGCTAAGTGTTTCTAAAATAGTTAAATAAATAAGAGTTAAAATTATGTAATAGTCCTTTCCCTTGAAATGAGATCTTAATCAGTATAGGAATCAAATGTTTAAAGGTTTAAATGTAATTTGTGACAAATAAGAGCAATCCTATTCTTTACACTCTTTTAAGTGCATAAAGAATATTTTCTAACCCAGAGTTAAGTTCCTGAATCTTGGGTAGCCTATCACTCTAGATTACCCACTGTGCCCTCTCTTTAAGACTAACCTATCCTTAAGTTCCAAAGTCTAGATCAAATTGGTTAAGGTTCTAGTCTGTCACCCTAAAATCACTAATTTATACCTATCAAAATTTATCTCCTTATCTATTTGCATTAACCAATGGGCTACTTTATCAGCCACCAAAATATTGTGATTTTTACTAGTTGAAGCATACATAGCTGTCCCGGGTCATTATGGCTTAACAACAAGTTTTAAAATACCAATTGGTTAGATTGAATATGTAAATTGAGTACGAAGCAATGAATCATCACCAGTATGAAATAAGAGAAATCTTAAATATTTCTAATTCTACACATGATTAATTCTTATTGCAAGGAGAGAGATAAATAAAACTGCTCTGATCTCATGGGGATAACACCATAAAATATGATTTATATTAAAATTTAGGTTTACACAGTAAACTAAACTAAAACAAAAATACAAAGTAATTATCTTAAACTTCTCCCCAAGTAATTCTATGAAGTTCCTTTGATGATTTCTCAACTCTCATTACAATTTCACTATAAGAGACACGCACACACAGCAAAAGCTCTTCCTCACACCAGATCCTGGCACCATGGCAGCAGGCTCTCTGTTTCAATGTGTCGGGTCTGGTGCCTAGGTGCCAGTTCTTTTTGTGCTACCTTGCTTCAATTGACCACATTTTGCTCCAATTTCACTTCTTTTTCTCTAAAATTCCATGTCTTGTATCTGAAACCAAAGCATGCAAAATATCTTCAATTAAAGTGTAATATCATTAAAAATGAGCATAAAGTGTTTATATAAAATTATCACATTTTTAGGCATGTCAGTTGGGGCTTTTATGAAGAGAATGAACAATTTATGTCCACCAAGCCATATATATGTGTATGCCTCACTTAGATGAAGGTGTAAGAACAAATCTCATGTGATTTGGTTAAATATCGAGAGAGATCTTAACGTTTGAGTGTGGATGATTCTCAGGTTAGAGCTTGTTTGTGATGATGAACAAATGTCATCCATTCAGATGAATTTGAAACGAGCGACGCAGATGGAGTCGGCCGGAAGGATGGAATGTGAACCGCGGGTTGACAAGGCGACCGACATGGAAAGCATAGTGAATGGGAGCATGCTGCTTGAGGTTTCGACGTATATGATGATCCAGCCAGCGTTGACATGTTTAAGTAGGAAATTAGGGGTATTTTGATTAAATTAAAAACAAAAAACTGATATATAAATTCAAAATTCATATATAACCCTAAAAGCCTTAATTCTTCATGATAAATCATATTTGTCCATTAAAAAAATTATATAGAATAAAATACAAATCATAAAATTATGAAATCAAGTCTAATGAGTTCTGTGAAGTCAAAGGCACTTAAGAAAAATAAAAGTGAAATTCAAATTAAAAGTTTATTTTTAAACATTAAAATAATCAAAAGTAATTAAAAATAATTAAGAATTATAAAAATACAAATATATTTCAAAATATCACAAAACCTTATTTAGTTATAAACAACAACTATAAAGAGTCCCCATAGATTTTAAAAACCTAAAAATGTATTTTAAATTATTAAATATATTTTTTATATTTCTATTAATTATTGATTGAAATAATTCAAAACAATAAAATCAAAATTTAAAAAAAAAATATAAAATCAAGTTTGCTGGGTTTATTAAAGTCACAAAGATTAATGAATTATAAGAAATGATGTTTTAAAAAATAAATATATTTTTCATGTATTTATTTATGAAAATAAATTAAAAGTCATATAAAATTAAAATATAATTCAAAAAATCATGAAAATCTCTCCAAGTGGCCCTCTAACTTTTGCAAATAACCTAAAAAACTTCTTAAGGACAGAAAACATATTTTAATTGATTAAATTAATTAACTTTGGAGATTCACAATTATTAAAGATCAGAAAAATATAATTTCACTCTGATGTCTTAAGTAGCCCATTAGTAAGGGATCAATGAAGTTTCACAATCATTTGAATTCAAACATAAGAGTTATGAGGGATAAGCCTACGGGTACGATGGTAATTTTAGAATTTTACACTTTCATTAATTTTTAGGGTCAAATCAGAAGAAAAATGGATAAGATTTATGATAATTAACTCAATGAAACAATTGAAACACAAGGGTAAAGAGATAATAACCCATTCACAACATTTTTCTAGAAAAGGGGGTAAAATTGTAATTATTTGAATCGTTGAATTTTAGAAGAAATGAAAATTTGGATGATCCATGGGTGGGGGTAAGAGCTACGAGATCATTAATTCACTAATTTAAATTGTGCCAAAATTATTGGTTAAGTATAATTCAAACTTTCAATAAAGATCAAACACATTTCATAAAACTTTTCAAAATTATAACTCTACCCCTGGGAGCTTGATAGTGAATTAGGTTCAATCTAATATCATTTGAGGATTAGTTAATTAAGAAAACATAAGTGATAATAAAATATTTTAAAACACTACAAGCTCAAGCCCAATTAAGGGGAGTGTAAAACTCTCTAATGACCAAAAGTGTACCCCTAGGGGTGTTCACTCAGCTAACTCTTAATGTGAGATCAAAAATGGATCGACACCTCTTACTCGTGTGTTAATTAAGACATAATTAAGAATACACTGAGTGTAGTTTTAAATATAATAATATAACTGTTAATTCAATTTGAGTTGATCAATTCAACCATATAGTAAGACCAAATAAACTTGAAATAATCCAAGAAATCCTAAAGTTGTTGTCACCCCAACTATCTTTATGAGATTTTGGTCACTTATGGATTTAAAGTCCATTTAATTCCTTAGTTACAATCTAGGTGTTTCTAACAATACTTTAGATGTTTGATTTGGACACGAATTAGGTAACTTCTTTGTATTAACCCTTATCAAAATGTTCAACTCGATTATATATCTGTTAAAATTGGAGCTTGGGTGATCTTAAATTTAATCCAGAAGTATCTCATACAAGATGAATCAAATTTCGTGCTTGATCAAATGATATTTTTTGTAACATGTCAACACTATATATTTCACACATAATATGATTACTTGATTAGGTTCATTTCTCGAATCACCTTTTCAATGCACTCAATTTTAGTTCATCTTAATCTCTTAATTTTCTTGATGAAATTTACCTATTTTATTTCATTAAACCAAACTTTTAATAATTTAAAAACAATGAGAAAAATGTTAAAAATAACTAAAGTTGAGACAAACTGGCCAGCACCTTACAATTTTAACTTCTGCAAGTACTCCGTGACATGTGGTCACAGGCAAGGAATGTGTGTTTTACATTTTTTATGTAAGCCGAACTTGACCTTCTTCCAGTTTTAGGAAATCACACCAGTAAGAATCAAATTTCTTTGAAACAGCGCAGCACAATTAAAATTTGTCATTAAATATTCTGCACTAATGTTGATTTTATAACAGGTATCATTGATTTCATTACTTATATGGTAAGTCAGTAATCTGTGATATAACTACATTATTATATATAAACCATCTAAATTTAAAAGATTAGATCATAGTTGAAAAAAAAACCTATCATCATATTTTGATAAATTTCATATCATGATTACTTAATTTTATTATACATATTGTTTATTTCACACATTTACCCATTGACAATGTATAATACAACTAGATTTAAAGGATAGAGATAATTAATTTATTCAACAAAGTAATTAGACTATTGCATATTCATAAGTATAATCATGATAGAAAAATAGGAGATGAATTCTCCTAAAGAATTTTAAAAATGGGAGATGAAATATAGAATTAAATTGTTAAATATTTATAAATATAAATATTGACGTATTACCAAAAATTCACTTAATTAATCACAAATCTTGATACCCTTTGAATGAAATAGTTTCCATATTCAAATTCATGATCATCTGAGCTCTAATTCTAACAAATTTATAGTCGGATTGAACGACTAGTCTATATGAACCGAATAACACTAATATCGATCAAATCTAAGTTCAAATGAGCCCATGTCAAGTATTTGAAGTTTAATTAGGAGCTTCAAAGTATTAATTAAAGAGTCAAATGATCTCCGAATTCATCATGTTTATAGTCAAATTGAGTGCATTAATGAGAAAAATCCAATGAGCTAAAATTCAATTTCGAGGGCATTAATGTATTTATATGCTGAAAAAATAACCTACAACAAAAAGAATTAATATTGACTGCTACATTGCAAAATTTTAAGTTTAAGCTAAATTTATTGAAATAGATCTCTTAAAACCCTATAAAGAGCCAGGTGTTCTTCATTATAAAGAAGAAGAAATCAGAGACTGCTTGGAGATTTGAAGATTCTAGAGCTTTTGTTCAAATATCCATTGGCAACCTACAATCGACACAAGTCAGTTGTCGTCAGTTGATCGCTCTCATGTTCACTTAACCAACAATACTTGTTCACTGAAACCAAAACACACCTCATCATTATCATCGACAAACTATTGCCACTTGCCCACCTCCAATGATTGGCCATTATCATTCGGTCACCACCATAGTTATTACAATTGACATAAAATCATCTTCGTCATTGCCGGATCTTCATCATTTGATTTCCACAATAATTTTTGGCTATCGTTGTCTGTTTGCCATCACTATTGCTATTCGGTCATTACTTTCCTTGCTCTTACTTATTTTCATAGAATACCAAATCAACATCCCACACTCTTTTAACATTGTATTTCCACATTAAAGAGACTAACAAAGTTTTTTTCAATTCTCAGCTATATAGTGGATTCATATTTCTAATAAAAGGACATTCTCTATGATGATCCAGGATCTCACTTCAAGTTCTCCAATGCCTCCCTTCACTGCTGTGGTCGAAGTCCTATCCTGTTTTCCTCCTTTGGCTTTGACGCTTTATGGTTGCTTGGGTTTTTGACTAGGGTTGCTTCACTACATAAAGAGAGTTATATATATTATTATACTAATGTATGCTGAGACTATTTTACCCCTAACAATATTTACTAGTTTTTCATTGGTGTGTTTATATAAGACGCTCTATTGTTCGACCTAGTAGTAAAAATCACATGGATTAATAAAAGAAGTTATGTTCTTTTTTGCTATGTTCCTTTCTTTTTTCTCATCTTCTTCTACAGTCTTTTAGCTTTCCTTTTATGGTATTGATGCCTATTGCTCCAAAGCACAATGGATTCAAGCCCATCAGTATCAACTCAAGAAGGTTAGCTTACTGCAAAGTCTTACAATAAATTCAAAGAGATAGGTATTCCTATTGCATTAAAATTCTTGTTAACTTAAATGAATAATATAACTGGAACAAGTTTAACTCAAGATAATTACTCTATTTAGAAAGTTTAGATATCAAAATTACCTGCTACTAATATCTTTGACCCTTTTCTTGATAACTAAATTTCTTAGCCACCTAGGCATGTTTCTGATACCAAAGACCAAGTAATAGAAAATCAAGATTACTTCTTATTGAAAATGACAAATAGAAATCTCGCTATGAAAATATTTTCTACCATTTCTCCCTTAATTTTATCATATATTCTTCATCTAAGCACCATTGCTGAGATTTGGTAGACATCCAATAGATCTAGGTCATTCAATTAAAAAATGAACTCCACAATATCACTATAGGATCAAGCACCATTTCTCAATAACTTACTATTGGCAAGAATCCGGTAGATAATATTACTACAGCAGGGGCCAAAGTAGACACAAAAGATATTATCCTCTATACCTTGAATGCTCTACCTCTAAGTTATCTAGGGTTCAAGATAGCTATTTGAATAAATTTCCAACCTCATTTACTTGAAGATTTTTATGCTCTATTACATAGTTAAGAATGCAATATTGCTAATGAAACAACAGTAATTACACAACAAACAACCTTGCTTACTTTCAAGAATAGAGGAGGAGCAAGAAATTCTAATTAAGAATTAAGCTAACAACAAGAACACACCAAACAGTTGCTCGACAAAATCAAGAACTACAATCATTTGTAAGATATGCAAAAAAAGAGAGAGCTTGGTCAATCAATGCTAGCACATAACAAATGTACACTATAGAACTCCTTCCAACTCACCTGTAGTAGGCTTGACAAATCGAGTTCCAACACAAAAACAATAATGTATATTAGATACAAGTGCCATGACACATCTCACTTCCACTATGGAGAGGATGAAATCAACTCAATCTTACAAAGGATCAGAATAAGTTACTGTTAAAATGGACAGAGTTCAGAAATAATGCATGTGGGTAATTGTATTTTGCCACCCCTGAGGGTAAGTTGAAACTCTCTCCCTAGTTTAAAGTTCCCAAATGATCTAACAACTTATTCTTTGTCAACAAGCTTTTAAAAGATAATATCTGCAATATTATTTTTTATTTTAATAAGTTTCAAATTCATGGCTCAATTACCAAGAAACCTCTTCTAATCAGAACAGTTGATTGATGGCTCTACCCCATCACAACATTTCACATCACCACATCAAATATTTGGACATCCACTCAATAAATTCTTGTTTATGATAGCTCTTGCTTACTCCCAACTCTATATTTCTTCTTTCACTTTTCAATGTTCTGATTATTATCAAAATAAAAGTCAAAAACTATCTTTCAATTACAATGCCACTACTTATTGCAAATTATAAATCCTTCTCTCTGACACCTAGGGACATTTTCCTTATCCTTCCATTGAAGGATACAAATATTATGTCACATTTATAGATGTTTTTTTCTTGCTATTGTTGGTGCATAACGTTACATCACAAATCTAAAGCCACTTAACTTCTATTTACTTGCATAAAATGATAAAAAATCAATTTAAAATTAACATAAAATATTTAAAAAAAATGATGGTGGAAAATATATTTCAATGAACTTAAAATTTACCTTCAAATTAATGGCATTCAACACCAATTTAGCTGTCTTTATATCTCGGAGCTGAATGATATGGCTGAAAAAAAAACATTGCCATATAATATAAACGCCTAGGAGCCTTCTCATTTCCTCTGAATTATCTATAAATCTACGGATAAAAGTTGTAATTATTGCTACTTATTTGATAAACAGGCTCCATTCCATTAACACACAACAAAAATCACCATTTCAACTTCTACACCAACAAACAACTAAATATCATCACTTAAAAACCTTTGGTTGCCTCTGCTTTCCTTTACAACATCATAATATCCCACATAAAGTCTGACCCAAGGCATCAAAATTTATTTTCATGGAGTAAAGTTTGCAACACAAAGGCTACAAGTGTTATAATATCCATGCAAGAAATTTCATAGTCTTTTTTCATGTTAAAATTTATTGAATACATTTTCCTGGCACCACAACTCATGAACCACCCTCTTCTCCTGATCACCCCTCTTCCTAGCTATCACCCACCATCTCTCCTAATGCCCACCTCAATCATCTCATCAACCCAACTAGACACAACAGTTGCCTCTACCACTGTCTTCATTAATACATCTAACCATTCTTCCACAACCACACCACCCATACACCAATCCTCCTCCTTAGACTATTTTTGTCTACCCAAGACTACTTCTCCAAGTCCTATCATGCATGCTCCTTCTCCCATATCGCAACTCGCACCCACCCCTACTAGCAAGCAACATCTCATGATAACTTGTGTTCAAACTGAAAATTAAAAAAAAAGAGAACATTTTTAGCCTTCAACATCATATTCAATCTCATGAAGCACCAACCACTTATAATCAAGAGGGCAAACTTCCTTAGTGGCGCAAAATTATTTCTTAAGAGTTCTTTACACAACAACAACAAGGTACATGGGAGCTAGTGCCACTTCTTAAAAACAAAAATATTTTGGTATGTAAGTGGGTATTCAGAAACAAATATCATACAGATAGTACTATAGCTATAAATAAAGACTCCCAATAGCAAGGAATCGACTATCACGAGACCTTCAGTCCTGAGGCAAAATTTCGCACTATTAAATTACTTATTGCTCTTATTTTTAATAAAAATAGGTTTATTCAACAATTAGATGTATTTAATGCCTTTTTGCATGCCAAGCTTGATGATACGGTTTATATGAAGCAACCATTTGGATTTGCTGGTACACCTTATCAGCATTATTTTGATAAGCTTTTGAAAACCATATTTGGCCTAAAGTAGGCACCACATCAACAATATTATACTTTTTGGACTTTCTTATGCCAAAAAAATTTAATATTGAGTAAACCTGATCCTTCTCTTTTGATTTATAGAAAGAACAAAATATACATCTATTTATTGGCTTATGTTGATGATATACTCATCACAGGCAACTGTAATCATACAATTACAAAATTAATTGAAAAATTACACACTCAATTTAACTTAAAACAACTTGTCTTTATATTTCAGTTTCTCGGCTTACATATTAAATCTATGCCAATTGGCTATTTCATTATACAAGCATAATATATATAGGATCTTTTGAACAAAATAAATATGCAAAATGCAAAACTCATCCTAACTTATCTTTTCATCACATCCTACAAAACTCTTGAATCTTTTATTCTCATGAAGGATCCATATCTATATAGACAGATCATCAACTCACTTCAGTATTAAACTCTTACATGCCCCGATATCACATTTATCTTAGTAACCATATGCATAATCCCATAATCACAAAATTTCAATAGGTTGAACGTCTTAATCGATATTTAAAAGGGACCATTAATTATTGTCATCCTATAACTGCAAGTGATTTCTCTTTAAGTGCATATGCAGATTCCAACTGGGCTAATGACCATCAAGACAGGAAATCCACAACTGGATTTTGTATTTACATAGGACCAATTCTATTTTCCTGGTTAGTGAAAAAGCAGCCTACTGTTGCTCGATCATTTATGGAAGAAGAATATAGAGCCTTAGTGACTACAACTATAAATATAATTTGGCTTCAATAACTAGTTCGAGAAATGTTTCACCAACACCACTTTATAGCGATAACACGTGCTATAGCATTATGCCATAACAATATTTTCCATCCTAGAATCAGACGTACGGAAGTGGATAGCCACTTTATACGGGATCATCTCAAGCTAAATCATATTACTCTTCATCATATAATGACAAATTATCAACAAGCAGATATACTGACCGAACCACACGTAATTTACCAGCAAGTTGACGATATCTAGTCTCTATTATCACCTTGAAAAGAGCTAATAGGAGGATATTCTCTATGATGATCTAGGATCTCGCTTCAAGTTCTCCCCTACCTCTCTTTGTTGCTGCGGTTGAAGTCCTCTCCTAGTTTCTCCTTTTGTATTCAATGCTTTGTGGTTGCCTGGGTTCCTAGCTAGAGTGCTTCCCGATATAAAGAGAGTTATATATACTAGTATACTTACGTAAGATGCAGCTATTTTACCTCTGACAATATTTACTAATTTTCCATTAATGTGTTTGTATAAGCCGCTCTATAGTCCGACCGTATAATAAAGATCACATAGATTAATAAAAGGAGTTGTGTTATTGTGTCTCTATTCTTATTTCTCTTCTTCTACTACCATCTTTATTCTTTACATCAAATTTCAAGGGGAATAGGCCATGTGGGTTTTTTTATCATTGAGTTTTTTTATGTAAATTATATTGGGTGATTATGTGAGATATTTGTGCAAAATTCAGACAATAAACTCTGGTGTTCTACCACCATAAAATCTTTAACACTCAAAAATATAATAGAAAACACAATATGATTAAATGAAGTCATGAAAAACACGTCCGTCCGATAAAATTAAGTACATCTAATGCAACGTGAATTTAACCAAGATGCCATTCCATGAGAATTTGCATGTTTTTCATGGCCAACTTCTGCAAAAATCAAGCTTTTGCGACATCCGGGGTCCCTACCCCGTCTTCCCTGTTGCAGGCTCCCGGATGGTGATCGTTCAAACCCTTTTGTTCACTTTCTCCCTCGCCAAAAACCAACATGCACCCCCTACCTCCGGCAAAATCAAAGTCATCGAGTACCCTGGTTTTCGCCATCCACTAACCGAAGTATCCACCACTTCCTACTTTCCTGTTGCCGCGCCATTAGCCACAGCAATCAAGACGCTTCGGCCCCCTCATCTCCCTCATTCCACACCGTCTCTTCTACCATCCGCTTCGTCTTCACAGGCGGGGGCTCTGGAGGTCACATCTACCCTGCGATTGCGATTGCCGACGAGCTCCGGTCAATCTGCCCTGACGCCAAATTCCTTTTCTTCGGAACCTCTGCAGGTTTAGAGAGCAACATTGTCCCTTCCGCCGGCTTTGATTTCGTCGACATCCCAGCCTCCCGCCTCACTCGGCCCATCCTCTCCCCTCATAATCTTCTCTTCCCTTTCCACCTGATTCACGCCATCGCCGCCTCCTGGATATTTCTTCGCCGCTTCCGCCCTGATGTTGTAATCGGTACAGGCGGATATGTCGCAGCACCAGTCTACCTCGCCGCTGTGCTCTCCGGAACAAAGATCGCGGTTCAGGAGCAGAACGCCTTTCCGGGGATTGCCAATAAAATCGCTTCTCCGTTCGCCTCAAAGATCTTTCTTGCTTTCAATGAGTGCTTGAAGCATTTCCCCAATAAGAAATGCTCGGTTTTTGGGAATCCTGTGAGGCTTTCGTTACGGAACTACGTGTCCAAAGCAGCGGCGACGACGCATTTCTTCCCTGATTTGGAGAAGCTTGGGGAGGAGAAGGTTCAAGTGTTACTCGTGCTTGGGGGATCACAGGGAGCGACTCCCATCAATGTGGCTGTCCTTAATATGTATTATGACATGCTTTGGAGGCATAAAAACAGATACATAATATGGCAAACCGGGAAGGATGGATTTAAAAAGATGGAGAGCTTGGTCAAGAATCACCGCCGGTTGCTTCTGACCCCGTGAGTCTTCCATGCTATCATTCTTACCATTGATAACTTGCATCTTGTTAGCTGGTTCTAAGTTTTACAAGTTGCATTTTGTTTATTAGGATAGGAAATAATTCTCTGCGCACGTTGTTCTGCCTGTGTTCTGCGTGTGTGTTACTCTAGTAATATACCGTCGCGTGCTGTTCAGTCCCCCTAATTATTAGGGAGTTATAGTGGCCTTATTAAAGTTAATACCTTAATAACCCACAATAATCTCGGATTATCCCACAATAATCTGGTAATAATCCTGAAAAATATTAAAGCCCTGAGATTGTTGGAGCGGAAACACAGAGGTACCTCTTGAGGATTATTAGGAGGTTATTGGGCATAATAAATTTCCAATAACTCCCAATAACTTTCATGATTCTGCTCTAATAAATAGGCGTGATGTAACACACTCATCGGTATATTACTGAGTTTAGAGCTGCATGCTCTGTAGGTAATAATTTTTCTGCCTTCCAAAAAAATTAAGGACATGCTGAGACCATCTATTTGCTCAGTCCGTATCTTCGTTTTAGGATTTATATTAATACTTTATTTCTCAAGTTAACATGTTACCAAATTTCAAGGTTTCTGCAGGCTATGGATCTAGCTTATGCGGCAGCTGATCTTGTTGTCTCCCGTGCTGGAGCAATGACTTGCACAGAGATCTTGACTACTGGGAAGCCGTCTATACTGGTACTGAACAAAAAGCTTGTCGCCTCACTCTGATGATGTGATTTTTTTTTTTTTTTACAGATATTAATTAAACTTATAGCAATAAGTAGTCAGGAGGATATGTAATATTTTTTTCAATCAAATTTTCGCTGACAGCTACTCGGCGACTTTTGTTATTGAATTTTTGTTGTCACCCCCTTGCAATATGGGAGTGGAGCACTAATACACCGGCTTAAAGAATATAGATAATGTACCATTTAATTTGGCAAAGTTTTTAACTTCTTCGAAGTAGATTTTAACATCTCTGATATTCACCAAATGTTAAGAAGTCAATGCTTATTATGGTAATAATGTCATTCTCATATTAAAGTTCTTTCATCACCCATCATACACCTCCTCAAATGGAAGCTTTTTGATATCACCAAACATCACTCTCTAAAAGAAATGTTATTTACGTACGTCATACACACACAGTTCTGAATGAGTTTGACCCCGAATAACCTTTCAATAACTCAATTATTGAGGGTTATTAATATGTTATTTGGTTATTAACCCAATAACATCTCAATAACCTCTCAATAAACTATCAATGCATTTTGCGGTTTGATGCTCATCTTTTTTCTTGTCATTCTAGAATTTTGTAAGGTTATTTAGGATATTAATCTCAATAACATTAATATAACCCTCAAATACACTCAAAATAATATTCATAAACGCCAAAAGAGCCAAAGTAATACCACAAACAAGTTGTAATAAGTGAAAAAAAAGGATAAAATAAAATAAATAAAATTGTCTGGTTCCCAGCCAATGATCGTTCTTAGATTCTTAGTAAGAGACGAACAACAAAGGGAAGAAACGGTAGAGGTGTAAAGAATTGGAGCAGGGAAGAAGGAAGAAGGAGAAAGGAAGAGATAACACAAACCGTGGCAACATTTCAGGGAGGAAGAGGGCTGAAGCCAGAGAAAGAAGTGCTCGTGGGCTTAGCGACTCCGAGGGCTCCTTGCGTGGAGGAGAAGAGGAGAGGGCGAGCGACACTGAAGAGGAAGATTGGCAGCGATGGAGGTGTGATCAGCTCGTGTGTGGTTTCGAGTGTTGAGGAAGGCTCGCTAGAGGGAGAAGATGCATAACACAATACAAGCTGATGTGAAGGTGATGCCGAGGCTCGTGAAGTTGGGCATATTTGGTGTTGGCGAAGTATCAATGGAGAAGGAAGGAGTTGGTCGATGATCCGAGTGAAGGAGGAAGAAGTGCGGGAGCCGTGCATGCTAGAGAGAAAAGGTATCGAGCCGATGCTTGTAAGTAAAGCTAGGGGCTTATTTAATTTAGATTTTTTTTTTAATACAATCGAAGTTGTAATTAAGGATAATATAATATTTTGTTAATTTATGGCTGAAAGAATAAAAGAAAGTATTTTTGGATTGGAATGGGAAGGAATTGACAATTGAGATCGTGGAGGTAAGATTTGGGATTAATGTTTTAAATTAAATATTTTAATTTATTAATTAAAAGTTATTGTGTTCATATTAATTATAAATAAGATAATTAGAAATTAACAATATGAAAAAGGTTGGCATTAGATATGAAAGTTAGATAATTTAATGCAAATAAGAAGTTTAGTGATAAGACATAATTTAGATAATTAGATGCATCTTATACTCTTATTTGTATTCATCTATAGGACTTCAAATCTTGAAGAATCAATTGTAATGCCAAAAATGAGGATTAGTGTTTACACTTTTTGTAATAATGCGAGTACTTGTACTTCTAAATTATGGTAATAATACTTTATTTCTTCTATATTACTTGCATTAAAATGATATTAGTCAAGATACTTTGGTATGAAAAGTTAAATATGATTATTTTGTCTTATTATTTAAATTGATTATATGGAAATGAATGTCAGATTTGCATGGTTGTACTTATTTCAAATGTTTATTATAAAAGAAAGATAATACTGATAATTAGAATGCAAATAAAATAATTTAAAATATGATTGCATGTGCATGTTTGGTTATGATGGAGCTCGTCCCTTTATTGTACTAGTGGGGGAACGTTAGAGGTACTCATGCATGCAATTAGGAAAGAATATTGATATTGATGTACTTTAAATAATACAATTTTAGGTGGGTATTCATTGATGGTTGTACATAAAATAATTTTGATAAAAAAATATAATATAACATAATAAATCTTTTGAAATATCTTGATTGATCACATTTATAAATATAAATTGTCACATGCTCCTATACTGAATTATTAAAATTTTAATTAGTATGTATATTATTTTTTATTGTATTATTGTAGTTTAGGAGTGAGTATTCATTGACTTGTTAGCTTATTTTGTTTTAAATTAATATTCTTATTAAAATTGTTCAGTAAAAAGTAATAAAGATGAAATTTTTATAGAAGGCACAGTCAACTAGAAATAAGAAAAATATTATATCTTTTAATTTATACTCTTTTTTGTAGCAGCTTTTTTGTTTATGCATAGATGATTAAATGTTAGCTATAAAAATGATAATAAAAAACATGATTATCACAGTCCGACTCCCTGTTGCCATCTTCATTAATTTTAAGCCACGGGCTAGGTTGTGACAAAGATTATATCAATGATGAGATTTAAGATTAAGTAAAAAAATATTGATGAAAGAGCCAACAAGATGATGAGAAAAAAATCTAATAATAATAATACTAATTGAAAGTTTAAGTTAAATCCAAGTAATTATTTTAATTCAGACGATTAGATGCACCCGAGATTATGGAAGGGGAAAATATGATAGAAAATGAGGAAGTACCACCTGCTGAAATGTAAATAAGAGTGAGACTATTCAATCCTCTCAAATATCGAGCTATGGTGTTCTCCTTGGGCTCTACCAGCCAACATTTCAACATAAGTTGCTCGATTTTAGTTGTGTACTCTACTGAGAGATCTTTCTACTGTAAGCAGTAAAGTCTCAAGAATATGTCCCGTCTGTAATGTTTTGGTCGGTACTTGTCTTATATTTTTAATTTCATTTAAAACAGATAGTGATTTTGCTTTTTCTCTCATGTTGGCGTAGGTGCTTCAAAATTTTCACCAAAAATATGCACTCTTCGTTAAGCTAATTACAACTAGTTCTACCATTCTATTTGGTGGGATGTTATTGTTCTCAAAGAGAACTTCTACTGTTTGGATCCACTCAATGAATTCATCCAAATCCACGCGACCGTCAAAATGTGATTAGTTAATATTCATTCCAAAGTCCAAGATTTTCTCTAATATTCAATGCCAACTTGACATGACATTGGTTAATCGTCATTGGAAACTTCCCGATGGAAAGAATTCACTTCCTCTCCTTGATCTAGTGAGTCACCATTATGGCTCTGAGTGACCCCTTTGGGCTATGTCCTCTCAAAAGCGACAAATCTTTGTTGCAGTTGGAAGATTTCTCATTGCATATCCTTCAAATTAAATTTTTGGACCTCTTTACAAATTTCACCAAGACAGTGCTATGTAATTTTCTCCTGATCAAGTTTTTGGTAAATATAAGATTGCAAATTAAAGGTTGGCCGGTGGTTTAGGGTTTTGGTGGCATGTTTCGCGGTGTATTTTTTTTTAAACGTAAGCAAGTTGGATTTTGAAAATTTTGGTTCAAGGCTAGGAATTATGGTTGGAATGGCTTAGGTATGGTGGGATTTTTTTTTGAAATTTTTGATATCATTTTGGTGATTTTAGAAGGTATCGTAGAAGTGAATTTTATGGGAAGATAGTTGTAGAATAGTAAAGGAATAAAAATATACAAGGACGATGTCGTTTGGAAGAGGATAAGCTTCGTTTGGCGGCTGTCTTGGCTGAAAACAACAAAGATAACGTCAAAATGACGCGATATAGATGTTGGGGAGGCTCCCCACCTGTTTCTACTCAAGCTACAAACACCACTTGCAAAGGGAAACTTATGTAACACTCCATTAGGGTAGAAATTAGAGATTCCATCTCTAAAACACAAAACAAAGTAGAAGTCTTTCTCATAATAGTATAAAATCTCGCATAAATAGGTTCCTCATATAAATAATTATGAGTAGAAATAATGAAATTGGAAATAAGTTGAAAAAAAGCTAAGGATTGTTGTTGAAATAGCGAACCGACCGGACTTGTGGTTCAGTCCTTCCCGCGATCACGGGAAATTGCAAAATCTTGCAATATTGTTGTGTAAAATTACGGGATTCCGCAATCTTGCGGGATTTCACATTTTAAAATAGAGCTCCGGTCAATGGACTAACAACCAATTCTTTGAGTGTGGCTCTAGGAATAAAATATTTTGAAGATAGGATAGTGAAAAATTGATTACACTTTATTTGAATAAATACAAATGAGGATAGAAAGTAATTGTTATGGCACACCAATATTGTGAAGAATTTGTATTTTGAAAATTTATTGGAGTTTATGGAGAAGTTAAAATCTTCTATAATAAGGTATGTAATAGTGCAAAGATGCATGAATTGCAAAGCACACAATAATTTTTATATGGTTTAGCCCACCTTTGGCTTATGTCCATGCCTAGACAAGTACAAACCTTAGGATTCCATTACCTCTAAACTTATCATAGTAAGCACAAATGCTCCTTCACAATGAGTGCAGGTGGAAAATTATCACAACGCAGATGACCTATTTTGAATTAATGACAACTAAGTTATAAAAATGATGGAATACACTCTTAATTTTTGCAATGAATTGAGAATAAAAGTTAGCAATTAAAAATTCTACAGCAAAAAAAAAAAATAAAAAAAAAATAAAGAGGAAAATTAAACTTTCTTACAATACTTTGAACAGCGACATCATTGCACTTGCCTCTATGGCTTGCAGTTACGATTTGGTACTTTTAGATTACAAGCCAAATGGAAATTCATTTTAGAATTTAGAAGATGGAGGATATTTTGCTTTGAAGAGAAGAAAGTGAATTCAGATTTTGGGACTTATCAGAAAAGCTATGAAGTGGATTGGAAGAGAATAAGGATATCGGTTTAGTTCTTCAGTTACACAAAATTGGTAACTAATGTTGCTTTTGGGAATGCTTGAAAGCTTATTATCAAGCTTAGGAAATGCTTTGAAATAAAGCTTAAAAAAATTCTAAAAATTGCGTCAGCTTTCAATGGTTTAAAAACACAATGTAAAAGCTGCTTTTCACAGGATAGCCTTTTTTACCACTTTTGAATTCAATCCAATCGTTGTAATATATTTAGATGTTGTTTAGTTACCTTACGAAATGCCTTTTTTTGCCAATGATGTGATCATAATATTTGAAAAGAAAATAAAAATAAAAAACTTAAGAAATGCTTTTGAAAGACTAAACTACTTTGGTGTCAAGAGGCCACCGAAATACAACAATGTGGCCCTTCAAATCTTATTAGATATTGTTTAATTAACTTGTCAGGTCATTTTTATTAATGGGTCTGTAGTAACCTCTCAATGATGGACCCGGTAATATCAAACGGGCTCAGTTTAGCATTCTTTGTGAATACAATAACAAACAAAATAAATAAAGTGGAGTAGAACGAATTTAGTTTTTTCATTACCGTTTAATATGGCATATTCATAAAAATACAAATTGATGTATCATTTTGAATTGAATAATCATTTTAATTGACTATTTTATTCACAAATTTTAAATTTTGTAGTAATTCAGATAAAGTTCAAAATAACTTGGATTTTTGCAAAATATACTTGAGCAAAATTATGTGAACCAAGAGCCAATGTGTAAGGAAATACTCCAAAGCAACCTATTGTCCTCTTGAATTGTTCTCCCTTCACCTTCCTTGAGTATTTGAAGTCATCCTTGCGCATCTGCAACAAAGTTTCAAACTTCATTTGATTCTATTGGTTCGCGAAGATACCCTTGAGTCAATCTATTTGAATCAAGTATCAAAATAATCCTATGATTACTTGAATCCAAACATTATATCTTTCAATAATATATTTGTTATCATTAAAATTATGATTTTAATAGAAGGTGCACCAGAAAGATGGACAAATAAAGTCACTATACAAGTATTAGGCATGAAAAACTCGTAGGCCAAGGATAACTTTTTTTGAAGTTGTGCGGAAAAATATTGTTGAAAATCAGGTCAAGGTAATATTCAACTAAAATGATTGGAGATTGATAATATTCAAAAAGCCCATTCCCATTGTTTGGGAAGTTTGATGGCGGTGATAATATTGATGTTGATTTACATAGAAGGCGCATATATGGCTTTTAAATTTGGTTGGAATCTATGGAAATTTTTTTAAAAACTTGAGCTTTTACATTTGAATGAATAGCAATTCTTCCTTAAAAGTTCAAAGTTGCTAATAGAACTTTTCCATTGGAGCTCAAACTTTGTTTATGCTTGGTTTACAGTTATAGTTTCTTATTATTTTTTGTACATACCTTTTTTTACCTGATATTTGTTATCTTTCTTCCTCAGATACCTTCACCATATGTTGCAGAAGATCACCAAACTAGGAATGCATACATAATGTCAGATGTAGCTGGTTCAAAAATTTTAATTGAAGATGAACTTGATTCTAGCAGCCTTGCGACTACAATTGATGCGGTTTTAGGTAATATGAATATCTTCTTCTATTTGTGTGAAAGCACCTAAAACCTGTTTTTTATTTTGACTTGTGGGAGTGTTATGTACTCTCTCTCTCTCTAATATACTATTATGTAATGCGAGGTCCTTCACAAGAACCAACTATTTCTAATCTAGTTTTTCTTTGAACCTGGCATGTTCAAGGTCCTTCATTTGATCCCAACTCTTTAGGCCCATAGATTTATGTTTTAACAATTCCTGAACCTTTTGATAGTGGTTTTGATTGAAGGCTGGCATTAGTGACTTGGTTGGTGGCAAAACCATGCATATGGTCGGCACTCATACTAGGTTTGACAGTAGCTGTTTTGCATTTGGGAGCTTAATGTGTTAAGCTGTTTGGTTTTGATCTGCTGAGATAAGGGTCAGGAGGAAGAGAGATTCAAAAGAGATAAAACATGGGGAAGTATTTATGCTCTTGAATGCATCTCTAAACAAATGTAAACAACTCTCTTTTTTTATAGCTGTAGGCAGCCGTGAACTTTACCTAATCACATAAATTATGTGTCACTAGTTTGTGAAGTTCAATGCTGATTTCTTTTTTCATCATTATTTTTGCTTCAAGTTTATCATTCTCGTCCATGCACTTTTCTCTAATAATTTAGGCATAATATATGTGTAGCTGTATGCTTGCTTTGGAGCATAGATTATATTGTTTAGGCTGGTCTTCCCAATGATTTAACGATTTGACCAATGTGTAACTTGATATTGAGTTTATTTACTAGACATGTGGTGTCTAACTTAAAACAAGCTCAAGAGAAACAACACCATGTTCTTAGTTCTAGCCATCTTGGTTGCCATACGTAGAACATTCTTAAATCAAAATATGTTTTGCATTTAGAATAATGGGGCAATGCCTCTTCAATTTGTAAACAACACTTTAAAAAAAAGACAAAAATAGAGGGGTTTCTAGTTTAAAGGAATCTTTTGAAAATCATCATCCTAATCTTCACTATAAGCTTTATCCCAATCCTTTAGTATTGCCATTTAGAATCCTCAGTTTTGATTGGTCCATGCTTTATATTGTGTGATATGTTTAATTTATTTGTTTGTATATGTCGGCCGTTTTATCGTTCAGCTTAATTTTCGTAGTTTGAAAAGGTGATGATTTTGTGATTTTGAAAATATTTAAATATAAATATAACTCTTTTTTTAAAGAAGTAATGTTTTTTTTAATTTTTAAAAATAAGTGAGACCAAACGAGTCTCACATTTTCAGATAGTTTAGATGATTTAACACAATACTACAAGCAATACACTTATCCCGAATAATAAATATATTACTTGTAATAGGGATTTAATCATCTAGACTAAAAATTTGTAACATCCGTTTTGATCTGCGAAATATTTTATAAAAAAGCCAACAAGTTCCCCTATCTAACATAAAAATTAGATAGGGTTTATTTTATCTGGGTTCCTGGTTCCCTATAGAGGCAAGCCCCTATAGTTAATTACATCTTAAATGATCGAAATCACTTAAGAAAACTCTCGATTAAGATCAGGTGGTTTTGCTTTCAAGATTTCAAAGTTTATGTTTTCACGATTGGACATGAGAAAATCAAATGGAAATGACTCAAAATAGGAACAATTATTTAAGGAATCNATAATTGCACAATAGAGTTGTGCAAAAAGCCTAAAGAAATGATCCTATGGGTTATTTAAACTAAAGAAAATGTGTAAGTGATGTGAAAATGTTTTGTTGCTGCAGATTCATCTCGAAGTTATCCTTTGCCGCGCTGCCCACGATGTTTGCTCCGAGCCTCTCGTAGTAGCACCTCCTGGTATAATTTTAGTTTTGAACATGCTCCTAACCACTAGGTTACCCTAAACTAAGGCATAGTGTATCAAAGTAGCTAGGCATGCAGTGTAACAGAAAAGAGCAGTATAGTATACGGTAGAAAGTATAACATGCTGAGAGAAGAGCATAACGTGCTAAGGAAGCAGTATAATAGGCTATGAAAATAGTATAACATGCTTTTAAAATAAAATGTTGTAACGTAAATTAAACCTGTACACCTGAGAGATTCATCGCTCCTTTAAATTTAGCTATTATCTGCTGTGTAAAGAGGGAGGTAAGACCTGAAAAAGACTTAATAGAAACAGGTAAATCGCAGAGAAAAGACAAATAAATAAAATGAACCATACCACATATAAAGGACCAAGAATGAGAAATTTATATGTGATATTGGGATGTCCCCAATTGCCAGGAGGATTTGAATATAGGACAAACTCAAATCCCGGAGCATTGGGTTTCAGTTTTGGTCAAGTTAAGG
>JXCR01100097.1:36959-65812 GCA_002079205.1 Phalaenopsis hybrid cultivar
TTTTTTAATGTCATTGATTGAGATAAATGCTACTTCTTACAAAGATATAAGTAAAATCTAATAAAGAAGACATTGTTGTTATTATCTTTTTATCCTCTTCTGTGTTCCAAAAGCTTGTCTCTAATTTGTCCTAAAACTTATATCCTGTTATGGAAATGAAACTAGCTACACATCTTTCTTCTTGAAAAATAAAATAATTCTCCTACATGCACACCAAAAAAAAGTCTTCATTTTGCTCTTTGTTATGAGTCCCTCTGTCGTGTCTCCCTCTTCTTTCTATCTTTTTTTGGTTGTGAGATGCCAAATCATTCTCTCTTAGGCATTTTTTCTATAATGATAATATTGAAAGTGTTNTGAATTGACTTTTCCTTAGTCGTGTTGCATCTTTATAGGATTTTCTTAACATATTTTATTTGAGACAAATTCAAAGTACATGCACAACTATCCTTGTTGATTTTCATACTATGGATCTTCTTGTTTGGACCTAAATTCTTTATCTCAAACTCTCAACAAATTGGAGAACACTTCAGAAGTAATTGATGGGCAATTTTGAGTTCTACTCGTTCTTATACTTGTTCATTTCATCAAAAGTCATATTCCTACTTCTGATAAACTTTTGAATCTCATAATTCCAGAATTTATACCCAATTCTATTTGAGTCGTGCCTAATGAAAGTGCACTTGATAGAATTCGAATCAAGCTTACTTCTTGATCATGCATCAACATTAACATATGTCGAACACCCAAATTTTCTCAAATGAGATAGATTTTGCCTTCTTGTCACTTTAAGCTTCCTCGAGTAAATTTTCATTCAAAGGTACTGACAAACCACGATTGATCAGAAAAAATCTAGTGTTAACTGCTTTTATCCAGAACTGTTTTGGCAAACATGCTTGCAACCCCCTACTCCCGGCATGCTCTGTGATGGTTCTATTCACACCATTCAGTTGTGGTGTCCTTGGAACACTAAAATTANTATAGTAATAAAATTTTATGCCAAAATATAAGAAGGCAAGAGAGCAAACACACTAGAGATCACACACAAGCCAAATTTATGTGATTTTACGAAGTTCTCCTATGTCCACATCCACATACAGAGTAAATATTCCGCTAAGCTTTAAAATAGAGTTATGGTATGGTATAGAGATATATATTTTTTAATGTCATTGATTGAGATAAATGCTACTTCTTACAAAGATATAAGTAAAATCTAATAAAGAAGACATTGTTGTTATTATCTTTTTATCCTCTTCTGTGTTCCAAAAGCTTGTCTCTAATTTGTCCTAAANCACTCATATGACAACGTTTGTGGTGCTAAAGACTTGCATCACTCTTTATTCCATCTACATCAATGGATTCAATTATCTCATTGATCAGATAACAGTGTCTTCAATGTTCTCCTGAGCCATCACCATTGGCCTCTTGTCACATTCTACGAATCAGCTATGAAAGTAGTCGCGTACTCTGACCTTGTAAGTTGACTCACCGAGATCAAATATCTCTTTAAATATGGAGCATGATTAACATCACCGAGCTTTGAGAGTGATCTGTTTGGCAACCTGATAACAACTTCACCCTTTCCTACAACATTGCAGCATTTGTTATCTCCCAAATACACCTTATCTAGATCACTTTGAGTGTAGTTTTTAAACACTTTTTATTGGGACATGTATGAAAAGAGGCATTTGAAATATTAGCCAAAATTCGGTATTATTTAAAGATAAAGTAAGACTGTCGTATTAAATTTTACTTGTGGAGACATTTGTAGAAAGATTTTTATCTTGCCCTCCACTACCAGCCTTCTTCGGAGCTTTGCAGTCCTTCTTGAAGTGACTTTTATTCCCGCAGTACCGACATTCACCTATGGAGTTACCGTCGTGACTAGTCCATCCCAACTATTTGACAATGAAGATAGGATTAACAATGCCTTGACCTCATCACCAAACTTGATGCTCAAAAACATAACAAATTTTTCATATTGTTAAAATTATTCAAATGGTCAGCCACCGAAATACCTTCCACCATCTTTATATTGAACAATTTCTTTATAAAAAAAATATTTAAATACAAGGGTTTCTTACACATTCTTGCTAGTGCATTGGAGATCTATCATAGTTTTCTCATTCAAAATATTGAATGTAACAGATGAAGAAAGTGAAAGAATGATTAAACATAGTGTTGTATAATCAAACAGTTCCCATTCTTTCAGAGTGATCTATTCAGGTTTTTTGGTGATTCCTTCCTGTGAAAAATACAGTTTCTTTTGATACAATAAATTTTTAAGTTAAATTTTTCATAACACAAAGTTCGTGTCATTGCACATCTTCACCTTGTATCTTGCATTGTTGGTCATTACTCCCACTCAATTCAAATATCTTCAGAATAAGAAACCCTGCTCTAATACCGCTTATTAGGAGGATTTGAACTTCCAAGAACTTGCGGAAAAAACACATATTTGAAAGATCAGGAACAAACAAATTGAGCAGAAGCACACAAATAAGAAATAAAAAAAGATTTAACGTGGAGAAAACTCGAAAATAGAAAAAAACTATGGAGCCACGACATACAAAGAACTTCACTATGAAATGTGAAGAAATGTACTGATTTTACCACACTCAAATCCTCTCTACAATCTTGGAACTCACAAATGCACCTCCTCTCTCAATCACACGAAAGAAATTTTAGAAATTCACCCATTACACGCATACACCGCTTCATGTTACTTCGCCCGCCCCTCCCGCGGTGAAGAAACCCGAGACTTAAAGCCTCGAACTGCAAAAATCAGTTACAGGCATCTGGACGCTACTTCTAAGTGCTGGGTTTTCTGATGGTTGGGTGCAAGGTGCGAACTGGGCGCTGCCTTTCCATGCGCTTCAGTCCTGGAGTCGTTCTTCTGGGTGTTGGATCGCTCGTCTCAAGCGTCGAGTTTCCGAACGCCTTGTTTCGAAAGTTGAAAACTTGCCCCTGGGCGCTATCTTTCCACACACTCGAGTCCTAAAGCATTTGGTGGGGCACTTAGTACCAGGCGCTGGTGTCCCCCCCCCCCCCCCCCCCCCCCCCCCCCCCCCCCCCCCCCCCCCCCCCCCCCNATCATACATATCTCTCATATCATTCATATCTCTTATCACACATAAATATCATATATCACATATATCTTTCCTATTCTGTCTAACTTATCATGCATATCTTACTTATCGTATATATCATGTCTATTATATATATCATGCATCTCATGCACATTTTTTATGCATACCTGTATATCTTTTGTCATGTATATCATTTCTTTCTAAAAATATGAAGAATCTAACTAGAGCATATATGGGGTCAAACTTACTTTTAGAAATAAAGAAGATTATTGAAATTTAAGAATATAATTAGTCACCTCGATTGCCACTATAGATTCTTATTCTTTGGTAACTTGTTGGACGTTGTGATAACTTTTATGTTGATATTAATAATCAAATAAATAAATATCAAACTTTAAGATTCAACCAATTTATGTTAATCAAATTATTCTTCTTAGCAAGGATTAATTTACCTGAATTTATGGAGCTGCGCCCTATGACTAGCCTCCACATGCTTGCTCTATGACTTACCTATAAATTATCGTTAAAGTGAGTTTCACAGTTACAAAATTCTCCCCAGAAGTTTGCCGCAAGCTTCGGCTCCCCTTCGATCGTGCGGTTTGCACCTGCTACAGGAACCCGAATGTTAGAGCAGTGGTATCCTACTGCCGAACTTGATCAAATAGAGAGGGAGGAGGAGGAAGAAACACAAAGTTTTTGATGGAGGATCTTTCCCTTTTGACGTCATATAGAGGTAAATATCGCAGGATAAGTCGGTTCGACAGAGAAACGACTGGATTAAGAAGGGATAATTATGGGTTAATTAAGTTTAATTAAAGTTATAACTTTCAATTTTAATATCTTTCAACCTATTCATAATTTTCATATAGTGTTCAATTTCAAATTGATTGATTTGATGCGTAAAATTTTGTAAAACTATTTTGGTTGAAATCTGATGGATGCAAAGTTTAGAGTACATTTTAAGTTTGTCAAAAGTTTTACTTGATTTCCTATAACTGTTTATTATAATCTCCCCTTATAAATTTTCGTCATCAAAATTCATGAACTCCATATCAAATATTATTATAAAGATGAAACATGAAGTGATTACGAAAGTCTGTTTCTTGTTAAGTGGTAACTAAAATATATGTGGTAAGAAATACATCTAATAAATCCAACATAACACCTAAAAGACATTTCATCCATCAGACTTTATGCATTAGCATCAGTGTCAACATGTTCTTTTGTTCTTGATGAGTTGAGAAATAAATTCTTGGGTGAATGTTTGCCTTCGGTTGCTCCTTATGAGTTGCGGTGTCATCTTCTGTTATCTTTAACTGACCACTTCTAAAAGCTGATCCTTTCTAAAAAATCATCTAGGCTAGATTTCTTTTAGGGGTAGTTTTTTATGTGGATCTCTGAACATAATTGGGACAACTTCTCCTCCGATATTCAGGCTGTCTGCATAAGTATCACTCACACCTTCAACCCATAAAAACATTCACCACGATGTTGCATTCCACACTTACCAAAGGTCTCTATATTGCTACTGTCAGCCTGACCAATAACTTTACAAGTGTAGGATTTTATCTTCTTCCCAATAGACTTTTGATCCCTGAAAATATAGCTGTGCAAAATATATAAAGTTGACTCCGCTATGCAACGGTGTCAAAAGCTTGATGCAATAGTTTATGAATAAGAAATTTAAACAATTTACGTTGGGATGCTACGCAAATATACGTATCATTATCAAGTAATAAAAGACTTTCTATTTAATCCCTAAATATCGATCCCACAGGAAAAATTTAAATTTGAAATAATAAATTAACTAGGAAATTCATAGAAAGTAAAACAAAATTACTGTTACTAATTTCGATTGTTGAGATATTATCAGAACTAAATTATTTAACTACTAGCAAAACTGAAATGCAAAGTTTAAACAATAACTACTAAACTATTAAACTATTAAACTATTAAACTATTAAACTATGTAACTATGTTTATGTGATGAAGATTTCTTATGTGAAAAAACATCTTTCTCACTACAATGAGATTTTGGTAAAATGAGATAAGATAAATGATTTTAATGTGTATTGTGTCAAATAGAAGCAGTTTTAATTCTCTATCCTCATACAGTGTTATAGAAAATCATTGGCTAATCCCAGGTTTAATCCCTAAATCCGTGGCTAGGCTGGAGGATACTGACTCCCACTTCTATTCACCTGAAAGCTAACTCTCGCTTTAGTTCTTTAAACACGAAGACCGAATTGGAGATTTTAGTCTGTCATCCTAAAATCTTTAATTCTTCACTCAACAATGTATATTTCCCTATTTATTTGCACTTAATTCCATGAACGAAATTCTTCTTCATGGAATCACATGTGATTCTCAATCTGTTGTAGAATTCATACTTTATTTCCCAGATTATATATTTCACAACAAATTTTGACAATTCAATTGGCCAGATTGAAAAGTAAATTAAGTTCGGAGTTAAAAAATCATCACAATTTATTTTATATTTTAACATTAGCACATCCATAATATCTCTTCATTTCATAATATCTCAGAGTAAGGAGAAAGATAAATGAAACTACTCAGGGTTCATTAGAAATATACAACTAAACACAAATTTCATATATAAAAGAAAGTTCATACAACACTAATAAACAAACAACACTTATCGAATCTCTTTCTCAAAACAAATTCCTTGTAGTATTTCCTAAGAAATGTAGGAAGAAGAAATCTCTCACTTTTTGCCTTCTCCAACGCTCTTAGAGAAGAATTCACACTTAATTTCAACTCAAAAACTCTAAATTCTTAAAAAAAACCACTAATAAACTCCAAAATGTTGGTAGAATGAAGATGAAAAAGTGTATGGTGTGTAAGAGATTGAATTAAGGCGAGGAATGACGAAAAAGGAGCCAATTTTTTGATCAATTTCCACCCCAAATAAAGCCTAGAGTCTCTTCAATAGATGCATCCAAAAACTCTTTAAAAAACATTCAAATTCGTCGAATCTTCTAGAGACCGGATCTGAAGTGAGATTGGCGCCATCGACGCCAGTGGTTCGCAATTTAATTCGCTTATCTCTGTCAAAAGGCGTCGTTGGCTCCCAGTCTGGCACCGTCGGCGCTGAACAAATTTTTAACTTCTTAATTTTAACTCCAAATTTCATTCTTTTTGCTTCATTTTTGCTCAAAATTCTTAAATTCAACAATCTGCAAGAAAACATGAAAAATACCTTTCATTAAAGTGCAATATCACCAAAAATGAATATAAAATATGTGTCTAAAAATGTATATATTTTTTTGTATCAAAATCTCTCAAACTTACATGTTACTTGTCCTCAAGTTACTCTTTACTACTAAAAATATGACTTATGTTAAAGAATTTAACTTCTAAATTTTGATATTTTAGTCCACTAAACATAATAATATAACTTAAGAGAAATTCAAAACAACTCCAGTTAATACTAAATGTATAAGAATATTCAACAATCGAGTCTAAAATTTCTGATTCTCTATTATTTTCAAGAAAAATTGTAAATTGTCATATTAAAGCCACTTAGAGTATTCATATGAAAAAGAACTTCATGAAAATTTACTATTAAATAAGTTAATACTTAAATATAAGTTTAGAAAATGTAGTCAAGTCTTCTTCTTTAAGTTGATTCAAGTGAAGCCAATTTTTAATTAGGCATCTCCTCAAGCTTCTCCTCACACTATCTTTTTCTTTTCTCTTTTTTTTCTTTTTAGGATCATTTTCAATTCTTTTTCTTTTCTTTTCTTTTTCCCATTTTTGTAAGTGAGAATTGCTATATCTGGATAATTTTTAATGATTTTGAACTTCACTATCCTTTTCTTAAAGTTAAAAAATTTTTCACATTTCTTCACTTAACAAATTTATATTAGTTTAAAGATTTTATAAAGTTTAATTATTTTCTTCTTACATGAATCTTTAAGATTTTTAATACTTCAAAAATACAAATTTCTTTACTTAAAATAGAAAAAACATAGTCATATTCTCTTAAACCAAATATATTACTCTCTAAAATTAACATTTATTTTTGAAAATTTTTAAGTTTAGTATATATTTAGAAACATAAATATAGTTATTTAAAGTCATCCCCTAATATTAAAGGTCATGTTAAATTTAACAATTTTGAAAATATAGTTAAGTGAGGACAAATAAAATTAAATTTCTTTCTTTAAAATGAAAATTTTCTCCCCCCCCCCCNAATGAAAATTTTCTCCCCCCCCCCCTTCCGAATTTAAATTTTTAAAAGATTTAGCATGAAGAACTGAAATAATAAAGGGTGAACGAAATCATTAAATACATAAAGAAAAAACTTATCTATTGAAGGTTCTGATTTAGAAACTTAATTCTGAAATATTGCAGATGCTAATATAAAAAACTATAAGACTTAAAACATTAAATAGTACATAATACATATAAAATCTACTGAGAAATAGTTAATTACAATACATCTAACAAAATACTAACAACTAACGACAGAACTAAACTGAATTTCAAATAACAAACAGTTTTACAATTCTACAGTTCACAACTTAATATGTAAAATAAAACGGAGTCTCACAATTTAACAACAAATAGTCTCAACAATATAAAAAAACAAATAACAACATAACAAAATACAATCAAACATAAAAAGAAAGAAAGATCACCAATCATCATCTTCTTCTTCTACATCCAAATTCTGCCGTTGATATGGGGTAAAAACAGGGTGAGTAGGGAACTGAACTGAACGATCACCCTTCATGTATCTCACCATCGCATCATCATAAACACCATTATATTCGAACTTTTGCCTTATCAAATCATCAGTGTGAGCATTTCTGGCCTCTATGTTTTCCATTCTATGATCCATTCTTAAGATATCTCTCTGCTGGATCATCATCTGCTCCATCAGTTCTCGAAGAATAGGGTCACTAGAAGTTGGAGTCCCCGAAGTAGAGGGAATATCCCTAGTTCTAATTCCAAATCTCCATTCAACATAAGATTCATATGTTTTTTATGTTAGCAGGCCCAATAGGTTTTAGAGGCTCGATCCTCTCCTCAGTCATTCTAAAGTCAACTCCTGCCTGTTCACAAAGTGTGAAGATAAGTACATGGTGTGTCAAACCACAAGTGGTCTCTCCCAAAGTAATGGATCGAGTGTTTCTAAAAATAATAGAGCCAACATTTACCCTTTGCATTTGCTGAATACAGAAGTTCACGATGATTCTATCCTTGGTAACCTCACTATGATAATTTGTCGGTATCATTCTTCCATAAATAAAGTAGTGTCAGGCCTTAGATGGTGCATTTAGCATAGAAAGAGGAAAGTTTACCTTAACACCATTCTTCACTTTCCAGGTTCCTCTTCCATCAGTAAGAAAAAAAAGTAACCTCATCCAAGGCCTCATTCATAGCTGAAAACAATTTATGCTGACAACTGTACACATCTTTTAACTGACAAAACTCATTAATATTTCTTGGAGTAAACTCCACCATTTTCCCACGAACAAAAACAAAGTCGTCAGAAGCCTCCGTAAAGTTAGCATAGAATTTCATCACTACACAAATAATCGCATCGACAGTAAAATAACAAAAAATTTCTCACTACCGAGCATTGATTAATCTCTCGACTTCTCCCGGATTTTTAAATCCATGATACAGAATCACTTTTTTATTTTCAAGTAGACTATTGAATCGAGCACTTGCCCTGAAGCTGACAAATTTTGTTCATCATAATCTACTTTTCTTTTTTCCTTTGCTCGTTCTTGGTGCCATGAGAAATCTAAGAAAATTTGATAAAAATCCGAATAAAATTTCAAAATTCCGAAAATCACAATGTAAAACGCTTAAAACTTAAATATATTAAGTAAGAGTTTTCTACCAAAGAATTTTCTCAAAATCTCTAAAAAACTTCTAAAATTTTTGGATCTTGTCAATCTGAGATAAATCCTAGGTCAAAATAAAAAAAAATTAGTTTAAAGTGTAGCTCTTACCTAGAGAATATGAAAACCGAACTTTGTCTTATGATCGCCTCAAATCCGAGCAAAATCAAGCCCTAGGTGCAAAAACCGAAGGTTGAAGGTGACTCAAAGAGTAAAAATTGAGTTTTACGGTGAAAATTGTGAATTTTAAGGTGTTCTCGAGTCGAGGGTGCTGTCGGCATCCATGTCAGCGCTGACGGAACTGAAGGCCTAAAATTCTATTTTTTTTATTTTTTAAAAATTTTAATTTTCTTTCAATTTACTTCAAAGTTTATGTAGTCTTTTTCAACTCTAATTTTTATCTAACAATAATTCACAAACACATCAAACTAACTTTTATATATAAAAATACACTTTTTACAAATATATTTTTCTAATCACACTTTCACACATATAAAACAAACTAGATTATAAATCAGCGTCGAAATCAAGTCACAACACTAAACGTTGACACAAAACTATACACAATCAAAGTTGAAAATTCTAAAAAAACAAACTAAATCAAATCCACATAATCACTTTAAATACATAAGTATTTTAAACTAGTAGAGAGTCCAACTTCTTTTATTTTTTAGTCTCTTCTTCAGTGTTTTCTCCTCTTCTAATATCTCCCATAGACTGATAATGAACGTACAGATTGTAGAAGGGTCAATACGGGAATTGATCTGTCGAATTTTCTTCAATCCATCATTTTTCTTTAAACATTTGAACCAATCCTGTTTCAATTGTTTTAGTATGATCAAAATTATTCTTCATCCTTCAATCTAGGTGATTTAGGATTTTCTATTGTATTCGAAATACTCTGAAGTTCTCTTTCAATTTTCTTCATTTTCTTTTCTAAAGCGAGTGAACTTCCAACTATTTGTAGCATTAATGGTATGTGATGAATGATCTAAGATAGCATCTAATGCTTCATTTCCGTTCCCAATATAATTATCATCAATAAGAATCATGGGCTCCCAAGGTAATAAAACTTTTCCCAACTTTCATATGGAACTTGAGATTGACTGTAAAGTAGGAAAATTGTGGAAGGATGCCCAAGTCCATATTTTGGCCCATACATAATAATACCCATAATAGATTTAAAAATGATAGATCCTACATCAATGGACTTTTCCATTTGAATGCAATAGTTTAAAATAACACTTTCTTTCGTGACTCTACTAATCTTCATGGTAGGGAGTAATTTTGCATAAATAAAAAAATGTCATTGTTTTGATATTGGATTAAGCAATGAAGCTGAGAAACTAATATATTCCTCATCTCGTATTTTTCAAATATCACTTTCATCTATCAGAAAATTATAGACATCTTGCATCAAATCTCTTGTTGGGATAAATTTTGTATAATGACACATTAGAATATTTTCTATCATATACAACTCATTAATTCACACTGGAGTAAATGGTATAGCATGACCTTGTACAAAGACAACTCCTTGGGTAATTTCATGTAAGTTGACATAGAATTCCTTCACCACTAGTACAACAACTGCAGCAGTAGTGTAGCATAGAACTTCTCATCATCTTTGTACAATGATTTTATCAATCGGAGAACTTGGATTAATCAATCCATGATTGACGAAGCCTCTCTCCTTGATAAGCCTCTTCTTCATAATTATTTTGTCGTATAATCTCTACACGTCAAAACTGATAAACTTTCTTCTATTGAAAACTCCATACCTGGAAGTATTTCTGGAATTGGAAGTCATAGAATTCAAAAGTAGGAAGTTTCTAGTCATCCGAGGTAGTTTTTAGGACTTTAAAAACACCTCCCGACGGTTATTAAGGAGCGAAATCCCACGAAAGCCCGCCAAAAACATCAAAACCGCACCAAACTACTCGGGACGCCGTCGACGCTCCCGATGGCACTGTCGGTGCCATGGTCTGTTTAGCGGGCACCATCAGCGTCAGAGGCCAAAATCGTTTTTTTTCATTTTTTTTGTTCAATTCAATTCCAAATTTTCCTCCAATACTAATATTTGTCTCAATTTATAATATATAAAATTGTGTAGGATTATTATCTTCTAATATATAAAACACTTATCAAATAAAATAGTAATACAAAGATATATATATATATATATATATANAAAAAACTAAATAGTAATATATAGAATATACGTATGGGTTGCCTCCCACATAGCGCTTCGGTTAACGTCATTAGCCCGACGTACCATTTGTTTAGTTGGGTTGACTTAACATTAAAACTTCTTTAAATTGTGATGTGCCCTTCATAATAATATTTCAATCGATGTCCATTAACTTTAAATATTTTTCTAGTGTTAGGATCTTTAATAACAACAGTTCCATAATGATAGACTTTAATCACTTTAAATAGTTTTAACCATCTGGATTTTAGTTTTCCTGGAAATAATCTCAATCTTATATTATATAATAAAACTTCTTGTCGAGGTTCAAACTTCTTTTTAATAATCTTTCGATCATGCCATATTTTCATTTTCTCTTTATAGATTTTTGCATTATCATATGCTTCATTATAAACTTCTCAAGTTCATTGAGTTGCAATAATCTTTTTTCACTAGCATCTTTTAAATTAAAATTAAATTCTTTAATAGCCCAAAATGTTTTAAGCTCCAATTCTACTGGTAAATGACAATTTTTTTTTTCAAAAATAAGTCTGTATGAGGATAATCTTATAGGAGTCTTATAAACAGTTGTGTATGCTCATAATGCAGTATCTAATCTAGCAAACTAATTTAATTTATAGGGATTTATAGTTTTTTCTAGAATTCGCTTTATTTCATGATTTGATCTCTGCTAGACTGCTAGTTTGAGGATGATAAGCAGTAGAGAATCTATGCATAATATCATATTTCTTAATCAATTTTTTTGATTCTCTTATTCCTAAAATGAGATCATCTATCTATAATAATTATTCTCGGCATTCCATATATTGTGAAAATATTTTTAATTAAAAATTTAGAAACACTCTTAGCATGACATCTAGGTACAGCAATAGCTTCAATCCATTTAGACATATAATCAACAACAAGTAATATATATAAATTTTTAAATAAATGCATAAATGGTCCCATGAAATTTAATCCCCACACATAAAAAATTTTAACTTATAATGTGTAATTTAAAGACATTTCATTTCTTTTAGAAATATTTCCTACTCGCTGACATCGATCGCATATTTTAATATATTCATTAACATCTCTAAAAATAGTAGGTCAATAAAATCGAGCTTGTAAAATTTTATATGCAGTTCTATTTGTTTCAAATTCAGAATCATGACATCTTTCAATTATCTGTTGAGTTTCTTCATAAGACACACACCTTCTAATAATTAGATCTTTACATTGTTTATATAAAAATGGATCATCCCAAAAATAGAATTTTGAATCATACATAAATTTCTTTAATTATTGATTCTTAATATATGTTGGTAGAATATCACTTATAATATAATTTATTATATCGGCATACCACCGTACATTCATTTCATCAATACTATATAATTGTTCATCAGGAAAATTTTCTAAAATTAGTTAATATTTCTCTTTCTACTGTAAACAAATGATCAGTTATTTGATTATCATTTCTCTTTCTATCAATTATGATAAAATTAAATTCTTGCAAAAGAAGTATCCATCTAATTAATCTTGGTTTAGCATCTTTCTTTTGCATCAAGTATTTAATAACAGAATGATCTGTATGCACTATACATTTAGTTCCAATTAAATAAGATCTAAATTTATCAAAGGCATAAACAATATCTAATAACTCTTTTTCAGTAGTAGTGTAATTGATTTGAGCATCATTTAGAGTTTTATTAGCATAATATATTACTTTAAAAACCTTGTGTTTTTGTCCCAAAACAACCCCAATAACATAATAACTAGCATCACATATTATTTCGAATGATTTTTCCCAGTCAAGTTGAACTAGTATAGGTGCAGTGATTAATTTTTCTTTCAATAATTCAAATACTTTTATGCATTTCTCGTTCAAATCAAATTTCGTATTTTTTTCTAAAAGTTGGCATAATGGCTTAGTTATTTTCAAAAAAAAAGTTTATGTACTGTCTCTAAAAACCAGCATGTCTAAAAAAGTTTCTCACCCCTCTAACATTAGTAGGTGGTAATTTTTCAATAATTTGAATTTTTGCAGGATCTACTTCCATGCAATTTTCAGAAATTTTATGTCCAAGTACAATTCTTTCTGCAACCATAATTTGACATTTTTTTCCAATTTAGTACTAGGTTGATTTTTTCACATACTTGCAGAACTTTTTCTAAATTATTTAAACATAATTCAAAAGAAGTCTCGAATACAGAAAAATCATCCATAAATACTTTCATTCCATGTTCAATAAAATTGCTAAAAATTGACATCATACATCTTTGAAATGTTGCACGTGCATTGCATAATCTAAAATGCATTCTACGAAAATCAAATGTGTCATATGTGTTTGTAAATGTTTTCTTTTCTTGATCCTCTAGAGCAATTGGAATTTAGTGATAACCGATATATCCATCTAAAAAACAATAATTTTTTTTCTTAACCAATTTATCAAACTTTTGGTCTAGAAAGGGTAAAGAAAAGTGATCTTTCCTGGTGGTCATGTTTAATTTTCTATAGTCAATACAAATTCGCTAATCAGTAATTTGTCTTATTGGAATTAATTCATTTTTCTCATTTTCTTCAACTATTACTCTTTTCTTCGGAACACAGTGAAATGGAGTCACTCAAGCACTGCCTGAAATAGGATATATAAGTCCAATATCTAACTATTTTAAGATTTTTTTTAAACTTCTTTCATTATTGGGTTTGATCTCATATGAGGATCAACTTTAGGTTTGTGTTGTTCATCTAATAGACTTTTGTGCATATAAATTGAAAGATTAATTCGTTTAATATCTGCTAAAGTTCATCCAAAGGTTTTTTATATCTTTTTAACATCTCTATTAATTTTTTTTCTTGAATTTCAGTTAATTCAGAAGATACAATAATAGAAAATGTAGATGACTCTCCTAAAAATACATATTTTAGATGTGTAGGTAATATTTTTAATTCAAGTTCATATGTTTTAATACTTGAAGGAATAAGATTTTTATTATTATTTTCCAACAAATTTAACGTTTCAAATTTGTCCTGAATATAATCTAAATCTTCTTCTATTATTTTGTCATTGTTTTCAAAAAAATTTTTTTGCCTTAATTTGTCTTCAAACTCTATCTTAAATTACTCATTACTCAGTAATCAGTAACTTCCATTCTGAAATATTCATTATCTTTTTCTATTGCAGGATATTTCATAGCTTTTGCATTATTAAATGTTATTTCTTGATCGTTAACTTTTATTATTAATTCTCCTTTTTGTACATCTATTATAGCTCTTCTTGTTACAAAAAATGGTCTTCCCAAAATAATAGATTTTTTTTTTTATCTTCCTTCATATCCAATACTATAAAGTCTACAGGAAAAATAAATTTATCCATTTTAACTAATACATCTTCTATAACTCTTTTTGGATAAGTTATTGATCGATCAGCTAATTGAAGAGTTACAGTAGTAAGGAAAATCTCTCCCAAATCTAACCGTTTTAAAGATCGATAGAGGCATAAGATTGATACTCGCTCCTAAATCACATAAGGTTTTTCCGAAAAACTTTTCAACAATAGCACAAGGTATAGTAAAACTACCAAGATCTTTTAATTTTTTTGGAAACTTTTTCTGAATAATAGCATTACACTCTTTACTGAGTGCAACGGTCTCGTGATCTGTAAACTTTCTTTTCTTGTTTAGTATATCCTTCATAAATTTCACGTAACTTGACATTTGTTCCAAAGCTTCAACAAAAGGATTGCTCATTGTTAACTTCTTAAGAATTTTCAAAAATTTTTTAAATTGTTTATCTATATTCTTTTGCTTCAGTCTTTGAGCAAACAGAGGTAATTATTTTTCTAAGAGAACTTGTGTTTGTTCATTTTCATTGTGGTCATTTTTCATTTCTTCCTTTTTTTCATCAACTTTAGTTTCTCTTTGGATTCTTGTTTGAACTTTCTTTCCACTTCGTAATTGAATAACTTTAATTTGCTCCTTATTCTGATCTTTTGGATTAACTTCCATAGTACTCAAAATAATTTCTGATGGTCTGTTACTAAGTGCAGTAGCACTATGTCCTAATTGATTTTCAATATTTCAAATAGCAGCCCCTTGATTTTGTATTTGATTTCCCATATTCAACATTACTTCTTTCATTATCAACTTCTTTTCCTGAACTTGTGGGTTAGGGTTAGAGTTAAATCCAGGAAGATAATAAGGTCGATAATTAGGATTTCCTTGGCTGTTCAAATTTCCGGAGGGATTCACCGATTTGTTATAATTATTCCAACTAAAATTAGAGTGTTTTTCCAGCTAAGGTTAAGGATTATTATTTTGATTATTTATAACATTCAAAGTTTCATAAGATGATTAAGTATCAATTATCTGTCCTATTGAATTTTTCTCTAATACTAGGGGTATTTGAGAATAGTTCACTCCAATTTGAACAATCTGTTTTGAAATAACATCAATTTGAGATGCTAAAATAGACATTACATCAGAGTCATGAATACTAGCTATTCTCTTAGGATTTACTCTTTCAGAGGACCATTAAAAATTATTAGTAGTCATTTCTTTAATTAAAGTGTATGTTTCATTAAAAGTTTTGACATTAGTGTTCCACCTGCAGCAGCATCTACAGTAGATCTAAGTGATCCTACTAATTAATTGTAAAATGTTTGAATTATTAATCAATATGGTATAGCATGATGTGGACATTTTCTAAAAAAATCATTAAATCTTTCCCAAGCTTCATATATCGATTCCCCTTCAAACTGACAAAAAAGAAGTAATATCATTTCTAAGCTTAGCAGTTTTCGAGGGTGAAAAATATTTAGCCACGAATTTTTATGATAGTTCTCCCCAAGTTCTGATAGATCCTGATGCGAATGAATTTAACAAATCTTTAGCTTTATCTCTTAATGAAAAAAGAAAAAAGAAAAAAGTTTAAGCGTAACAACATCGTTAGACACCCGTCATATTTAAAAGTAGCACAAATTTCAAGAAAACTAGCAATATGTAAGTTAGGATCTTTAGTATGTGTTCCTCCAAACTATTATTTTGTACTTTTTGGATAATTGCAGCTTTAAGCTCAAATGCATTAGCAGCAATATCAGAATTTTGAATAGTCAAGTGAAGTTCATCTGCTGTCGGATTAGCATAATCTTTTAAAGGTATTTGTCGATGTTCATTTATTTGATTATCTAAGTTATTTGCCATTTCGTTTAAATTTTTAATTTTTTTTTGTTATTTTGAAAGTTTTCTAATAATATTTTTCAATTCTGAATCATAAGGTATTAAACCTTCAAATCCAATATTTTGCATAAACAAATGTAATAAGCAAAGAAAAATTTTCTTAAAAATAAATCTTAAATAAAAATATATTTCTTTTTGGATTTTTTATTTTTTTTTATTTTTTTGATTTATTTTTTAAAATTTTTTTATACTTGTATTATACTTAAATTTCCTAATTTACCAAATCTATTTTATTTACCGTTACTTTCCCCGACAATGGCGCCAAAAATTTGATCCCCGAAAATAAATATATAAAGTTGACTCCGCTATGCAACGATACTAAAAGCTTGATGCAATAGTTTGTGAATAAAAAATTTAAGCAATTTACGTTGGGATTCTACGCAAGTATACGTATCATTATCAAGTAATAAAAGATTTTCTCTTTAAGCCCCAAATATCGATCCCACGGGGAAGGTTTAAATTTGAAATGATAAATTAATTAAGAAATTCACATAAAATAAAACAAAATTATTGTCACTAATTTCGAATGTTGAGATATTATCAGAACTAAATTATTTAACTAATAATAAAACTGAAGTGCAAAGTTTAAACAATAACTATTAAACTATGTAACTATGTTTATGTGATGAAGATTTTTTATGTGAAAAAATAGTTTTCCCACTACAATGAGATTTTGGTAAAATGAGATGAGATAAATGGTTTTAATATGTATTGTGTCAAAAATAGGAGCAGCTTTAATTCTCGCCCTGATACATTGTTATAGAAAATCATTGGCTAATCCCAGGTTTAGTCCCTAAATTCGTGGTTAGGCTAGGAAGATATTGACTCCCACTCCAGAGCTCTCACTTCCCTTCTCCTGAAGGCTCACTCTCGCTTTAGTTCTTTAAACACTAAAACCGAATTAAGGATTTTAGTCTTTCACCCTAAAATCTCTAATTTTACACCCAACAATATATATTTCCTATTATTTACACTTCATGAACGAAATTCTCCTTCATGGAATCAAATGTGATCCTCACTCTGTTGTAGAACTCATACTCCATTTCCCGGATTATATGTTTCACAACAAATTTTAACAATTCAATTGGTCAGATCGAAAAGTAAATTAAGTTCGGGGATGAAAAATCATCACAATTTATATTATATTTTAACATTGGTACATTCATATTATCTCTTCATTTCACCATATCTCATAGTAAAGAGAAAGATAAATGAAACTCCTCAGGCTTCATGAGAAAGATACAACTAAATACAAACTCCATATATAAATGAAAGTTCATACAACACTAATAAAAAAATAATATTTATATGAAACTCTTTCTTAAAACAAATCCCTTATAGCCTTTCCTAAGAAATATTGGAAGAAAAAATCTCTCACTTTTCTTCTTCTCCAACACTCTTAGAGAAAAATTCACACTTAATCTCAACAAAAAAACTCTAAATTCTTAAAAAAAAAAAACTAATAGACTCCAAAATGGTGGTAGAATAAAAATGAAAAAGTGAATGGTGTGTAAGAGATTGAATTGAGGCGAGGAATGACAAAAAAGGAGCCAATTTTCTGATCAATTTGGGCCCCAAATAGAGCCTAGAGTCGGTTCTCCAATAGGTGCATCGAAAAACTCTTTAAAAACATCTAAATTCGTCGAATCTTCTAGAAATAGGGCCTGAACAGACCTTGGCACCGTCGTCGCCCATTCTGGCGTCGTCGGCGCCAGTGGTCTGCAAATTAATTCGCTGCTCTCTGGCGCTGAACAAATTTTCAACTTCTTTATTTTGACTTCAAATTTCTTCCTTTTTGCTTCATTTTTGTTCCAAGTCCTAAATTTCAACAAACTGCTAGAAAACATGAAAAATACATTTCATTAAAGTGCAATATCACCAAAAATGAGTATAAAATATGGGTCTAAAAATGCATATATTTTATGCAATATCACCAAAAATAAGTATAAAATATGGGTCTAAAAATGCATATATTTTTGGTGTATCCTCTCCTTATGAGTGAACTGTTAGTGTCACTTCTTCGGAACTCTTCCTCTTCTGCTTCATTGAAAATCAATCTCCACTTAGCCCTATCCATTAGCACTGAATAGTATTCAATCCCAAGTGGCACTAGTTGTTTGATTGAATCTTTAATCCAGAAAGAAATCTTAGGTATTTCTTATCTGCATTTATAACAAGCATGTGGTACATATCTTGATAATATAGTACACGCTATTTTGTACTGCATAACTAATTGATCTCCTTACTCAAACTTAGTGAATTTATCTTGATCTATCTCTTGGTCGACAATCGTACAAACTAATCTCTGAAAGTTTTTAAAAACTCACCTCAAGGCACAAAGTGGTTGGTTCTACCTCCGAACTTCTCCTACATATGTTCACGCCACCATCTTTCGGCTTCCCCCTCAAAAGCAAAAGTGGTAAGTGTAACTCTCCTCTATGATGGATACAATAATCCATCAATAATCTTCTCCACTCTTAAAAACTAGTTTTCAGCTTCTACTGACCCTCTTGCTGCAGAAAACAAAGGTGGTCTCATATATTGAAAAAACTTCAAGTATTTATCCATTAGAGCTCCTTCACTACTACCAACTTGTGATTGATAATTATTAATCAGTTGAGTCATAACATTTATCATATCATAGAATACATCAGCATTGACTGTGATATTTTGGGTGTAACGGATTCTACATCAACATTTCTAATTTCTTCCTTAGGATCATCCATATTTTTGAAATAACAATATAAATTAATAAAACTTAATTTAAATTTTAGATTTCCATTTTTAAAACATAATCCAATCATTTTATTGGCTCTTTCAGTAAGATTCATGCTATTTAATCTAAACCTCTTATTCTGATACCACTATTTTCACAACCTGATCTGGAGTTTGGAATTAATCAAGACTGTAATAGACGGTTGGACTGTGAATATTTAAATCGCTACAATTCTATTTCTATCACTAATAATTATTATTCAAATATTTATGAAAGAGTCACTTAACAAAGTAATTTAATTAATAAGTAAAAATTTGAACATTTTCAATTGTTGTTCTCGCCTCATATACATATTTGTTTATATTTTATATTTTTTGCTCAAAAATTCAAAACCCAAAAAGTATTAAATCAATCTAATAAGTTATTTAAGGATAAATCAGGATTAATCATATTTATAAATTACAGTAACCCTAGTAAAAGAAGTCAATATGCGTGTTAGTCATTCATATCTTTATATAAGAAATCTTATTATTTGCTATTTTTGTATATTTTATAAGAAATCTTACATATGCTAATGGATTTTTTTATGAAGTTTTCTAAATAAAAATGTTTAAATATTGTATATGAAATTATTTTTACTTTATATTTTTTACATACACATCTGTCTGTTTGAGAATCACCGTTAATAAAACCTAACACACCTCTGATTAATATTATCACATCGACACAATAGTTAACGATATAAATATCACAATTGTCTGGGGCAAAAAGACCATTTTCTGCCCCTAGCCAATATTATTCTATTAGCATAGCGGCTAGCTATGTAAACATCACAATTGTCTGAAATGGTAAGATTTGTGTACTCGCCTCGACTGATATTATCTCATTGGCACAACATTTAGTGATCAATTACAATTATCTCGGGGGGTAGAAAACTACGCGTATGCGTGCACTGACGTCCACTGCCTGTATCGTTAGTGTTTGAATTCCTCTTTTGAGCATGCATATACAAACATTCATACATAAGTTATTTCATGCTTTTGAAACATTTTCATTCATCTATTAACATGCATTGGTTACTCTGCCGTGTAACTATTTTTCATACATTCTTCTCATATCTTTCATATATTTTATCTCATTACATTATGTATATCTTTTCTATTATGTTTATCTTGCATATTATACATATCTTTTATTGTTATTTTGACCCCCAATTATTGCACTAAGGTAAAAGGGCACTTTTGTAATGTGGTATTGCTCACCTACCACATCTCACCTACCGCTCACCTACCTCCCACCTACCACTCTCTTGCTTCTATAAATAGAGAGGGTGTGAGGCTTAGAGAGGAGAGCAAGAGAGAAGATATCTTAAGCTACCAAAAAGGAAGAGAGAATAACTATAGAGTTAGAGAGGAGGAGAGCATCTTGAGACCTTGTATCAAAGTGTCGCTTGAGAGGGAGGCCATAGAAGGAAGATGAGGGCTCATCTCTGTGTATAAGCTATGTATTCTCCATTTCTTTTGCCTTAGTGAACTATTTGATTGATTCCCTTCCGTGGACGTAGATCCAGTTGGAAAACCACGTAAACGATCTGTGTTTGCTTGTGTTCTTTTTCGTCTCATCTCTATGCCAAGAAGTACATATCTCACAACAATTGGCGCCGTCTGTGGGAAGATTCATATTTCTTGGCCGAAGATGTCCCCGTAAAGGTGTTCGCGGCCAGCGACGAAGAAGAGGAGTTCGGCATTCACGAACAGAGGAGCAAGCGAATCGCGTCGCAGGCAGTTGAATCGCAACAGATTCGGTGAGCAGTGGAAGCTTTGATCGACTGGATTCACACCGCAGGTTGTGCGGTTCGGCGAGACGGAGGAGGAACAGTCCCCGAGCGGGGGCCGAAAATTTGCAACAGGGCTTCCAGCAAAGGATTTCAGAGCAGGAGTTCAGTTTTGCGAGCAGCTCGGCCAGAGGGAAGAGGCGGAGATCGCGCAGAGAAGGATTCGGGGAGTTCCCTGTTCGGGAGTTCGCGAAGCAGGAGGACCTGAGCAGTTTGGCGAGGCGCGACAGCTTTGGAGAGGCAGTTATTCTCGTACGAGAGGCAGAGGAGAAATTCCTGATTTGTTCCACTGGACGCAGAAGAGTGCCTGCGGGAAGGAGGCGCGAGCACAGAACAACAAGTTTTCTCCGGTGAACAGGTGTGATCTCTGCAAGAAGGGATCAAAACTCTCCGTTCGGTTGGCGATGGCAACGGAGTTCACGGGGAGAAGACTAGTTCTTGGAAGGGCGGCAGTTAGAATTCATTGGAAGAAATCCTAGCTACGACAATGAGTTCTGCCAAATTCGACATTGAGAAATTCAACGGGAAGAACGACTTCGGCCTATGGAGAGTAAAGATGAGAGCTCTATTGGTTCAGCAAGGTGTTGCAGAAGCCTTGCAAGGGTCGGCGGCATTGCCGACCGACATGACCGAGAAGGAGAAGATCGACATACTGGACAAGACTCAGTTTGATAATCCTGAGCTTGGGCGACAAAATTCTGAGTTAGGTGTTGAGGGAGACAACGACTCAAGCACTTTGGGCCAAACTCGAGGTACTCTACCCGACAAAGTCTCTGGCTAATAGGCTCTTTCTGAAGCAGTGTCTATACTCCTTCAAAATGCATGAAGACAAATCCGTCTCAAAGCAGATCAACGAGTTCAACAAGATCATCGACGACCTCGAGAACATCGACATCAAGATGGACGATGAGGACAAGACACTGCTGTTGCTAAACTCTATTCCTAAGAGCTACGAACATTTCAAGGATGTGATGCTCTATGGAAGGGTGCAGACTATTACTCTGGACGAGGTTCAATCTCTGATTAGAGCCAAAGAACTTCAGAGGAAGCATGACAGAGACAAGGAAGTCAGCGGAGACAGTTTTATTGTCAAAGGAATATCAGACAGGAAAGATTCAAGAAATGGTCAGTACAGATCAAGGTCAAGCAAGGATGGCGGGAATCAGTCATCAATGGGATCTTTCAAGTGCTACCATTGTCACAAGGAAGGTCATTTCTAGAGGAACTGCCCAGACAGGAAAAATAAGTACCAAGAAGAGCCAGAAGAATCAAGAGAAGCAAGCGCAGCCTCTGATGACTATGATTCTGCTGAGGCCCTGGTGATCACAGAATTTGAATCCAGTAAGGAGTGGATCATCGACTCAGGGTGTTCTTTCCACATGTGTCCTCACAAAAACTGGTTCGAGACACTGCAACAAGAAAATAATGGGTCCGTTCTACTGGGAGACAATAAAGCTCACAAAGTTGTTGGAAGTGGATCAATCAGGATAAGAATGTTTGATGGAGTTGAACAAGTACTGAAAAACGTCAGGTACGTATCAGAGCTCAAAAGAAATTTGATTTCTTTAGGTACGTTGGAGTCAAGTGGATGCTCGTTCAAGGCAGAGAATGACTGCATCAGAGTAACCAAAGGTCCTCGTGTCATCCTACAAGGAGTCAGGAAAAATGGGTTGTACTCTTTTATCGGAAGAACCGTAATTGCTAAGTCCATGTACTGTTTGGACCTAGCAGACTCAAGCAAGGGCTGAGGGCCCCTCAGGGGCCAGGTGGAGGGAATCTTTACTTCAAAGCTTCTCAATTGAGGGTCAAGGTGGGAGAATTGTTATTTTGACTCCCTTGAACTAAGGAAAAATGACACTTTTGTAATGTGGTATCGCTCACCTACCACATCTCACCTACCGCTCACCTACCTCCCATCTACCACTCTCTTGCTTCTATAAATAAGAGAGGGTGTGAGGCTTAGGGAGGAGAGCAAGGGAGAAGATATCTTAAGCTACCACAAAGGAGGAGAGAATAACTATAGAGTTAGAGAGGAGGAGAGCATCTTGAGGCCTTGTATCAAGGTGTCGCTTGAGAGGAAGAGCTAGAGAGGAGGAGAGCATCTTGAGGCCTTGTATCAAGGTGTCGCTTGAGAGGGAGGCCGTAGGGAAGTATGAGGGATCATCTCTATGTATAAGCTATGTATTCTCCATTTCTTTTGCCTTAGTAAACTATTTTAAGGGCTCATCTCTATATAGCTTGTATTCTCCATTTCTTTTGCCTTAGTGAAATATTTGATTGATTCTCTCCCGTGGACGTAGATCCAGTTAGATCGAACCACGTAAGCGATCTGTGTTTGCTTGTGTTCTTTTTCGTCTCATCTCTATGCCAAGAAGTACATATTTCACAACATTTATGTCATTTCTATTATGCATCTCATGCATATCTTGTATGTTTTTTCTGTCATGCATATCTTGTATATTATTTTTGTCATGCATATATTTCTATCTAACAATATGGATAATCTAACTAAACTAGAATATACATAGAGTCAAATATACATTTTGAAATTAAAAAGATTATTGAAATTTAAAAATATAATTATTTACTTTGGTTGCCACACTAGATTCTTAATCTTCGATAATTTATTGGACGTTATGATAATCATTATGTTGATATTAATAACCTAGAGAGCATAAATCAAACTTTAAGATTTAAGCAATTTCAGTTAATCAAATTATTCTTCTCAGCATAGGATTTATTTACTTGAATTTATGGAGCCGCCCTACAACTAGCCCCCAAACGCTTGCCTTGAGCTCGCCTTCTTGGTAAACAACCTGAAATTCATAAATATCTTCAGATTTTAGGATATCTTAGCTCATAAGGTAATTTAACCCAAAAAAAAAAAAACTGATTAATTTAAACGTACTTTAAATGACTTTCATGGCACCCTACCCTTCTTCGAAACTCTACTAAAGTATCTTCCCACTTTTCCTATCTTTGCGTGCTCCTCCCTTAACCTCACTGATTTCGTGTTAGAAGCCTTTACGGAAACCCACAAATCAACTTTTTAGCTTCTGACGTGACCTTGTCTCCGCAACGGTGACCGAAAGAAAAAAAGATGCACAATTCGTGGCAATTCTCAAAATGAAAGTTTGAAGGAAATGAATGTCTAGAATATCTCTAAAGTGAGTTTCACACTTATAGAAATCTCCTTGGAAGTCTTTGTTGTGAGCTGATGCTCCCTTGCAATCGCATGGTTAGTGGTTGCTACAGGAACTCCAGTGCTGGAGCTGCGGAATCCTTCTATCAAGCACGATCGAACATGGAGGGAGAGGGAGGAAGAAATGTCAAGTTTTTTGATGGAGGATCTCGCGCTTTCAACGCCATGCAGAGGTATATATTGCAGGGCAATTCGGTTGGCCACAAAGATTAAGGGGAAAGATCTAAGAGTTAATTAAGTTTAATTAAATTTATAAGTTCTGATTTTCATTTCTTCAAATCGAGACATATTTTACCTATAGTGCTTTGTATCGAATTGATCATTTTGATGTGTAAAATTTTTTAAAATTGCTTCGATCGAAATCTGAGGGATGCAAAATTTGGCGTATACTTAAGGTTGCAAAAATTTTTATCCGATTTTACAGATCCACCATTACAAGATAGAATGGAACAAGGGAACGACCAAATTGAATGGAAGGCTAGAGCTGGATCAAATGGAATTTCAAGAAATATTGTCTCTCTATTTATAAGAGCCAAGAGCTCAAGGTTTAAGGGAGTAGTTGCATATGAACATTTATTTATAATTTAAAATAATTATTAGAATTTAATTCTATTGTTCTCATCGCAACATAAATTCTTATGATACAATAGAATTGAAGAACTGGATTTGTAAAATTAAAAAGTAATAGTCCATATCTGTTCAAGTTGGACGGCTCAAGACCTAATCCCAAGCTAAAATAGGTTTATCCTCGTGCTCTCACTGGTGAACTACTAGAATTAAACTTCCAGCTGCTCTTCCAACTGTACATGTGAGCTCGAATTCCCCATGCAAGATTTAACCATAACCACAGAGCTCATGTTTTCTGGCATCATACAGATAATCATTTTGTTGGGTCATTTACAAACATACCAACCAATTCCTGTGTATTTAAAAGTATCTAACACATAAACTGTACCTTTTACATTTATATCATATAAGTCCTTCATATCATTATCAAAAATACTACTATTTTAAATTTTAAAAAGTGAAACATACATTTTCATGCATGGGCAAGGTGTGGCATATATGCGAAAATTGAAGTTTAGGCGTTACATATGTAAACATATAGGAATTAAGTAGTATTTATGTAAACCTTCCTTTTTCTTCTTTTTAAACACTCAAGTTAAATTGACTAAATAACCGGTTTAGTTCATCCTAACATTCCTACGGTATTTATTTCATTTTCAGGGGATGAGAATTTGTTGGAAGACATGTCTGAGAAGGCACTAAAATCTGCACTTCCCAATGCTACCATTGATATTGCCCAAAGCATCCTCTCCCTCCTCAAAATATCCTCCCAAAAGTGAACGCTATGCTGAAAGGTTCATTCAATTCCTTGAGATTTTCATTTTCTTCTTTTTTTTTCTATTCTTGTTTGCTTTAGGTGCTCAATAGCTGATGTAGTGTTCTTTCCGAGAACTTAGCTCAAGTCGCCTCTGCAGTCATTAGTTCCAGCTAAACTATTTGTTTGCTTTTATTTGCATTTTTATATATCGTCTTAGCTTTGTAGATTTGTTTTGACAAACTGAGTAAATGAATGAAATAAAATAAAATTAGCATTTGCTTTTGGAAATCTTAACAGTTCTGCTTATATTTTTATTGCCATGTTTATATGTATGTATACAAATAAATATACTGTATACTTGATAATTGTGGCACTGATATGTGAAGATTATTTTTAATATGCTTCGTATGGAATTGTGATTGCTACTCTTTACTATTCTACTGATACTATATGTGCTAAAATTCTATCAAAACTAATCAATTTAGGAAGTTGTTGAAGTTATAAAATTAACTTCGGCCTATACGAAGTTTGCGCTTTGGCAAAAAATGAACGTAGTATAGTCATTTTAGTAACCTGCTGTAAAAAGGCTTGCATAAATTATGGAATTGAAAGCCCATATTGGCAAGGCCTAAACAATTCTAAGCCCGTACCATTGTTTGATCGATAAGATTAAAAGTGTTCCACGATTTTTTAGCAGGTTTGGTGTTTGGTAGCAACAAGAGTAATTTCCATTCTATTAAGCATTATAAATTGAGGTGAAAATTTTGATTTTGTGTGCCTTATAGTAGTTATAATTACTTGCTTCCGGAGCGGGCTGCAGCCGATGCAGCCGACCGACCACGTCGTGCTGTCATGTTGTTGTTGTCTGGAGTCGCCAGTTTGTCTACCACTGCGTAGCCATTTTCTCCGAATCTCCCATATTATGTGGGTGATCTAGAGAAACGAGGAATCGGAGGGCTAGGACATACAATGATAAAGACAAACAAAAAGAATGTGTTAGGAGCTTTCATGAAGTGAACTTTGCGTGGACTGCTCCAAAGTATTTGTCCGTTGTAAAATCAGCTCAAAACACTTTGAAGACATCCGCAAAGAAGACCTTACAAAAATGAACACACAACCAAAGATTCAGGTTTTTGTGCCTATTTTGGGTTCACTTCTTCCTATAAGGCCAAATTCATATAGTTAATTACATCTTAAATAACCAAAGCTGCTTAATATGACTACCAATTAAGTTCGTAAGTCGTCCTTAGAAAGTTTGAATTTTGTTGTTTTCAAGGAAGAGAATTTAATACCCTATCCTATAGAAACAGGGCAGAGGATGCTTAAGGGCTTGGAAGAATACTATCAAAATCCCGAACTATCCTATAGTTTTGTGTTGTTTTGAGAAGTAATTCGAGTTTTATCCTAATGTTTTATTGAGAAGATTAGAACTTATTTTGCACGACGTGTGATCATGTAGATGCCTAAAAGCAAGGATTTGCGTCGTAACTAGACGATTGACTTCGGATTTGAAGCCGAATGAAAAAGGTAGGGTTACGAATCCCAATCAACATTATCCATATTTTTATTAATGGTTTAAGTGAAATCCTTCGCTTCGTGTTTTGGATAGCTCGAATGCTCGCCTCTGCAAACTAGAGTCAGTATACCTCAATAACATATAAAGTGAACCTAGGATGATGTTCGTTTTTTTTTCTTCAGGAGTCCTAAAAAAGAGTGTTAATATAAATTATTTTTAATTTGATTGATTAGTTATTATTATTTTTTATTTAAGACAATCCGATCAAGATGCTCCTGGCTTTCCGTCATCCTGGGGTTGTCTGGTTCTTTGATCTATTTAGCCTGTAGGGGCTGTCTAACCTACTCTGACCAGAAGATTCTTGTCAGCAACCATAAGTTGTGTCGTCCAAGAGATTTTCATAGACTCCGGTGGCAGGGTTAAAGTTTTGTTCAGTAATCTTTGTTTATTAGGGTTTCATTTAAGTTTAATGTCTTTTTCAAATTTTAGGTTTGAAAGTTTTAGGTTGCCTAAGACATCTTAGCCGATTAGATTTTGTGATTTTTTATGTTTTATTTGAATCTTTGGGAGGACCCAGTTAAGATCCCATGATTTCGTCCTCCCGGGTTTATTGGTGTTTGCGGTTTGTTAGTTACAAGTGATTGGAATGTACTTTGTTAGCAGCCATGGGTTGCCTCCTCAAAAGTACATTCTCAAACAAGGTTGCATTTTATAGTTAATGTTTAAGTTTTAGTGATCTTTAGGGCATTTTTTGTTGTGTTTTTTATGTTGGTTTGTACCTTGGCTCAAGTTGTCCTTGACCAACGTTAAGTGTGCTTTTGTTCTCTTATGAGAAGTCAAACACTCCTTAACTTTAAGCCATCTAAGTCTGAGTTGACTTCAGATTAGCCTGAGTTAGGTCAAACTGATCTGGGGCAGGTTTCTGGTTGATTCAAGTTAGTCCGAGTTGGGTTGGTTTTGCCTCGAGTTAATTTTTGAATTAATTTAAGTAAACTTGAGTTTAACAGGATTAACCCATGTTGGCTTAGTTTGATCGGGGTCAAGCTAAGCTGAACTGGTTGCTTAGCTGCTTGGGACTAATCCAGGGCTGGACCGGGTTGACCCGGATTGATCCAAATTGGGTTGAGTTGATTTGGAGCTAATCCAGGTTAAGCGAGGATAACTTGAGTCAAGCCTCATGAGTCGAGTCAAATCTAACTTAATTTAGACTTGGACTAAGTTTAAGTTGATTGAAATTTGATTTATCCTTTAATCAAATTTTGTCTAACTTAAGTTAGACTTGAGTTGATTTTTAGTTAAACTTGGTTTAAGTTGGAGTTAAGTTTAGAGTTGAGTTTTAGATTGGGTTGACCTGAGTTGAGTTTTATAGTCTTTGAGTTAATTTGCTTTAATCCCACTTAAGTCGAGTTAACCCGGAGATTTAAGTTGATTTTGGTTAACCTAAGTTAGGTCGAGTTAGCTCGTTGGTTTAGGTTGATTTGGGTTAATCCGAGTTAGTTCACATGTTGTTCTTGGAGCTACGGTTGACATTTCATTCTTAAATTCCTCCATCGTAAAATATAATCGACCAATGTCTCATCTGGTCGTTGTTTCTCGATCACAAGATCACCAACAGTGATGTGGTGTTGAGCCCCAACAAATCTCTTGACAAATATGTTTTCCAATTTTATNTAGGTGCTCAATAGCTGATGTAGTGTTCTTTCCGAGAACTTAGCTCAAGTCGCCTCTGCAGTCATTAGTTCCAGCTAAACTATTTGTTTGCTTTTATTTGCATTTTTATATATCGTCTTAGCTTTGTAGATTTGTTTTGACAAACTGAGTAAATGAATGAAATAAAATAAAATTAGCATTTGCTTTTGGAAATCTT
>JXCR01100103.1:0-20750 GCA_002079205.1 Phalaenopsis hybrid cultivar
ATAATAGTATATTAGAGAATACAAGAGGGAGAATGGACACAATTGAGGGCACAACAGAAAAAGCTATTTGTTTATTTCTATAGCTCGGGAAAGAAGGAATCACGTTGTGACGTATAGTAATACCCATTTCAATTTGTTGGATTGCTTGGAAGTTATTCAGACTATATTGGAAATATGTGCAGCAATAACCTATAATAAAAAAATTTGGAGGATTTACATTTGTACCACCCAATTCTTTTGTATTTACATATGTAACATCTAAACTTTATTTAATGTTTNCGGCTGGGTTAGCCAAATTAGATGCTTTAGGTTGTCATAACCTAGCTTAAGGGATCCATGTTAGGCTAAGAACATTAGGGATGTTGGGTGCCATTAGTTGTTTGATATTGGGATTTAATTCCAATTCAATTATGATAGATAGTTGTTAAACTGTTGTTATATTTTGATTAAAAATTGAATTTTATTTGATTAGGTTAGTTATTTTTAAAAAAAAGCTTTAGATTAAGGTAAATTAATATTTAGTTTGACTTAGATGAGGTAGTTTATGTTGTAGGTTGAATTTAGTTTAAGCTAGGTTCAATTTTATTTGGGTTTAGTCAAAATTGCCTTAAATGATAGATTTGATGTTGTCAACCTTAGATTCAATTTGATTAAGTTTAATGTGGGTTGTCATTTTTTTATTTAGATTGGTTTATAACTTAGTTTAATTTGATTTAGTTTTGATTAATTAAATTGCTTAAAAAATTGTAATGGACTAAAATAAGTTATATTTATTTTATAGTTTATTCTGCACTTCATTTTTAAGTTTGGGTTTAGTTAAATTAATGAGATTAATTTAGGTTAATTCAAATTTAGTTCGAGTGTAGTTATTTTGAGGTTTACTTAAATTAAATTTAGTTTGTAGGCTTACTCAGCTAAATTACATTTAGTATCATAGGATGTTATAGGTATAATTTTAATTGAACTTAATTTAGATTTAATTAAATGTTTAAGTTTGGTTTACCTTAAGTTTAAGTTATAATAGAAATTTGAATTTATATTTTAGGTTGAACTAAATGTAATTTTAGATTAAATTTGATTTTTTTTAATATTAATTTTGGATCATTATAGATTAAGTTAAACTTAGTTCAAGTAAGTTTAAATTAAAATTTATTTATACATATTTGAATTTAGATTAATTTTAATTTTAATATTAGTTTGAACTAAGTCCAAGACTATCTAAGCCAACCACATCCCAAAGTTAGGCATGCACAAGTCAAACTTGACCTACTCAAGTTTCAGAGTGATTTGATCATTAGGTTGCCAACAACATATGATGAGCATAGAGCCAGTGAAATTCACTTAGGACTATAGGGCAGAAAGTGAGGCAATTACACCATGACCAGCCACCTAAACCCAGGCCAACCAATTTGAACAATCACTAAAACTTATGCCAAACACCAAGATTAGTCAACCTAAAGCCAACTAGGTCAGGCTAAGACCAACCACTTAAGAATACTAGGAAGGGAACCTATGTCTAGAGAGGAGCGAGTCCATGAAAAAAATGTTGACAAAAAATGAGGTCAACGATAAGAAAAATATATATATAATGCAAGATATGCTTAAATTATGACTTATTATCTTATGTAAATAACAACATGTATTGTTTTTTATATATACTAGCATTTTTAATATTTAATTTATTATATAAATGACTAAAGTGCATGAATAATAAAAGAATGGGTAAATGAATGATCCACGATCTGGTAGATCCGTAGATTCCATAAAGGAAGCAAAAAAGATGAGATTTATAAATAACAAAGAACAATCAGATGATTCCTTATAAGGTTAAAAAGGAAATGAGTGAGTAGACATAAGTTTGGATAATGTGTTATAAAATTTTAGGATGATTATGATGTCTACAAAAAAATAGGACGATGATCCTATCAATGATGATGGTTTCACTATGCTACTATGATTATAAAAATGAAAGAAGATGAAATGCAAGATAGTTAAACCAATAACTATTTAAAATGTTTGATTGTTGCATTTTTTTATGTGTTGATAAAAAATAAATACTATCTTGTGTGTACATATATTTTTTCATTGTACGACATTAATAAACCTAAGCTATATAGTAAGCTTCTAAACAAAACCATCATGTGCCTCATGTAAATTGATAAACATCCATATTATGTTTTTTTGCATATTATATTCTTTTGATGATATGAATTCTTTGATATATTTTGGGAAACCTACTAAACTTTATGCTTAATTTTGTTGTACCTACTTTTGTTTTCCATTTTAGATAAACGAAAAGAATTGATGAAATAAATGTCCAGGATCTACAAATATCATAAATAGTATGAAACATATAGTTGTTTGGATAGAAACATAATTTAATCGTATATGTAATATGATGAAGTTTATTCTTATTGTAATTGCGGCTTGTGTTGTGACATAGTTTATTGTTTGACTGTATTTTTGTGGATTTAATATAGCTTTGTATAATGGATTACTAATATTGAATTTTGGAGAGTTAATTATAAACTTTGATGAAATTAATAGTATGAATAATTAAAATATAATATAAATGAATGCTTTATCCCTCCCTTTATTCCATTAAGTTTATATAATCTCTTTTGCATATGGATTATATGGTCTGGGCTGAAACAAGATAGATAAGCAATGGGATAATTGGACCAAATTGAGCTATCATATTTATTGGTAATTGACTCAATCTAACGATTGAATTGATTATACTTACAAGCCAAAATTGACGTTTAGACCAAGAAAATGCTTAAATCCAAGAAGACTATTCTAACATGAAATAATACATCAACACATCATGTTTAAGGAAATGAAGAAAATGAGCTACATAGTATGAAAAAATACATGATTCGGAAGAAAAGGGACCCATGGGAGTTTAGCATAAGTTAAGATAGCTTATCCTCAATGAACACTTGTCCTTTTGTCCCCTGCTCCTCTACAAATAGTCTAGAAGGCCCAAGAAAGTAAACTAAAATTTAGAGGATTAATAGAGCGGCTAGCACAGGAGATCACTAGAGAGGCTAACAAGATAAGAAAGAAGGATGTCATAAGAGTATAACAATAACCGTGTAAAGCCTTACACAAAATGTGAGAAACCTATGAATATTAATTGTTAAGTAATTCTTAAATGGTTATTACATGTTTTCCTAAAAATATATAACACATATTATATCTTATAGATTATATTTCACATACGCAAGCTTTTTTTACGTATAAAAAATTATATTCATATAAATCTGAAATAACCGTAAAGGATGAAATGACATGCCAAACATGCATAATATTTTTAGCTTATAAACAATAGAGATGAACAAGCAATAGGTCTGAGTTAAAAACACTTATAAAATGATAGTGATTGACATTATGAAGACACTTCTTTCTAAACGAGTTGATTTTACAAGTTCTTATACTAATAATGAAGTTTTTCATTATATTTTAATCCTAAATTTTTTTTTTCTTTTAAAGCACATTATGAGGTTGTCTAGTTTATTACAAAAACAGTGCATTGCATTTTTTTTTGTGGGAGTTTTAGAGATTTGGCTGTTTAGTTGGATGAACAAATGGAGTGCCTAGATTTGGGTGAATTCCAAATATACCACTATATGTAAAGTGTTACATGTCTGGCACCACTGCTCACAGCCTGCAACCGGTTGCTCACTGCAACTCTTCATTGTCGGTCATCGCCCCTATGTTTGTCACCGCACATCAACACGGTCTTCGTTCACTTACCGTCATCGCCTACCTGCAGTCGTCGCCCGCTACCACTCATCGCTTGCCACCATCGTTGCCTGCTGTCCAAGTACATTCCATTTATTTCATTTTTCTTTAAAAAATTAAAAAAAAAATACAAAATTCATCACCTATTCTTAAACAAACCAATCAACCCCTACCTCTATCAATTCTATTCCCCATAGGTAACATAGATATTTTGTCTACTACAAAAATAAAAACTAATAGACCAATAATTTAATATAAAAATAACCACACAAATGTCTATGAGCTAATGCCAACCTATTAATCCTACTTTGCTTGTGACAATGAACAAAGAAAAAATGTTGAAAAGCATTTATGAAAGTGGAGGTCAAATCCAAAACCAAATCAGTCGACAAAAGTGGGAGCCATGTTCCATTCCTCAACTTCATCATCATCTTCGATCTCCATCACGATTGAGAAAAGAAAATCAGTACATAAATTATCCTAATTTAAATCGATTAATTGACCATCTCAGAATATCACTAATATCTATCCCGCACGAAGATTATTTGGGGGCTTGCCTCACAATTTTCTATTTGAGTTGACATAAGCATTTTACTCTTATGTGCATATTGCAGTTCTGCTGTGAAATATGACGTGTTGGGAGATTCTTTCTCCCGTACAATTGATTTGCATCCAAACGCACATATATAAGCCGCTTACTTCGATCAGATGGTCGGACATCTGCTTGTCAGTTGTAAGTTCTCTCTGGTCTAGGGCTCGATTTCCCTCAGTAGAGGGTGTGGTACTCGAACTGTCAGGCGCGTCAGAGATGGTCGGGACTCGTATAATAACCCCATGCTATTCCTTTAAATCTATACATACATACATGTATATATATATCTTAAAAGAAATGGTCAGCGTCTTCAGCCACTCCTAATGTGTCTAACAATTCAAGTACTACCTAAGGCCAACTGTGCATTCAAACTCCCAACTTGAGGGATCTTATGTCATGGATGCCAACCAACAGTCTCGCAAGTATTCGAAGAAAAGCGTGATGTCGACATGTACGCGATGGTGAAAACGTGGATGAAATTTTAAAAAGATAATAAAAATCTATCAAATATGTGCTGCATAATAGTATATTAGAGAATACAAGAGGGAGAATGGACACAATTGAGGGCACAACAGAAAAAATTATTTGTTTATTTCTATAGCTCGGGAGAGAAGGAATCACGTTGTGACGTATGGTAATACCCATTTCAATTTGTTGGATTGCTTGGAAGTTATTCGGACTATATTGGAAATATGTGCAGCAATAACCTATAATAAAAAAAATTAGGAGGATTTACATTTGTACCACCCAATTCTTTTGTATTTACATATGTAACATCTAAACTTTATTTAATGTTTACACGTATACTACTTTTCCTATGCATCATTTGTTAAAAGTTAAAAGAGGCATTTACATAGGAATGATGGTGTTTTTTATGTGATATGAAATGTTTTTAGTGGTATAAATGTAAGAAGGTTTAGGTGTTAGAAGGAAAGTATTTGTGTACATAAGACGTACGCAGCGCTGCGTACATCCAGGGGTTATTCAGGGGGTACAGAAGGGTTATATCGGGGTTATACCCCTCTGTAACCCCTTGTAACCTCTTTGTAAACTACATGTAACCTACAAATGAGTTCCGCGCTTCTGTAGTTTCATGGGTACAAATAAGTTACACGGAGGTTACAAGGGAGTTACACGAATATTACAGGGGGGGTATAACCTTAATATAACCCTCTGTACCCCCTGAATAACCCCTGACATACGCAGCGTTGCGTACGTCTTATGTATGCAAATATTTTCCGGTGTTAGATATGTAATTACATAAAAANCTACAGAAGGGTTATATTGGGTTATACCCCTCTGTAACCCCCCTGTAACCTCTTTGTAAACTACCTGTAACCTACAAATGAGTTCCGCGCTTCTGTAGTTTCATAGGTACAAATAAGTTACAAGGAGGTTACAAGGGAGTTACACGAATATTACAGGGGGGGGTATAACCTGAATATAACCTTCTGTACCCCCTGAATAACCCCAGACATACGCAGCGTTGCGTACGTCTTATGTATGCAAATATTTTCCGGTGTTAGATATGTAATTACATAAAAATTGGGTGGTATGTACTGAAAAGCCGCTAAACAATGTATGTATGTATGTATGTATGCATGTATATAATGCTAGTGAGAATGTTTTTATTAAATCTGATCATGATGAATTTTAAAATTATTATAGTTATTNAAAAAGCCCCTAAACAATGTATGTATGTATGTATGTATGTATGTATGTATATAATGCTAGTGAGAATGTTTTTATTAAATCTGATCATGATGAATTTTAAAATTATTATAGTTATTTTAAAATAAATAATATAATTATTGAACAATTTTCATACATTATATTTTTCTTCAAACAAATTTTATATTTTTTACATGTATTCAGAACCAACTTTATTTTAAATATTCATATTTTTAATCCTTATTGTTTCTAAAAATATTGCATTCAAATTCCCATGTCCATTTTTTATTATTTTTAAATTTTTTTGGGTCTATAGTTATAAATCACANATATTCAGAACCAACTTTATTTTAAATATTCATATTTTTAATCTTTACTTATTGTTTCTAAAAATAATGCATTCAAATTCCCATGTCCATTTTTTATTATTTTTAAATTTTTTTGGGTCTATAGTTATAAATCACAATATAGCTTAAAATGACATCTAATTTCTAAGATTTAATTAAAATAAATTTATAGACATAAAACTTAATATTAAATGTTTATCTTTATAATATCTTGGTTTTATAAATTTATGCATCCATCGATAGGTGTCTAAGATATAAATATATGAAAGTTGAGTGGCATGTATGTAAATGCCCAATAAAATAAATTATTAATGGAGATGGATACAATTTTTCTCCTCTCAAAATGGAGNCATTTAATTATAAAAAAATTATAGACATAAAACTTAATATTAAATGTTTATCTTTATAATATCTTAGTTTTATAAATTTATGCATCCATGGATAGGTGTCTAAGATATAAATATATGAAAGTTGCGTGCCATGTATGTAAATGCCCAATAAAATAAATTATTAATGGAGATGGATACAATTTTTCTCCTCTCAAAATGGAGAAAAATTCAGCTTTACGTATGTCAGGGTTATGCAAAAGGTACATGACGATTATGTCTGTGTTATATTCTCTATAAACTCCTCGTAACCTATATGTGACATACTTATACCTTCTATTAACTTCTACAGTTCTGTTTCATATATTTGTAGGTTACAAGTAGGTTACGGGGAGATTACAGAGGTATAACGCGGATATAACTCTTATGTATTCTATATATAACCCTAACGTACGCAATGTTGCGTATGTCTTAGGCACACGAAGATTATTTCCCTGAAAATGACCAAAGATAAAGTTTTGCTTTTTTTTTCATTATATTTTCGAAGTATTATTCATAAATTTTGTTAAGGTTTTCTAAAACTCTATCCGTGGAGGCAAAGAAGATTCTGATAATCACGTTCTGAACCCTGAACTTCCCTAAACTCTCTTTTTATAAGAACAAATCCATCTNGGGTACATGACGTTTATGTCTGCGTTATATTATCTATAAACTCCTCGTAACCTATATGTGACATATTTATACATTCTATTAACTTCTACGGTTCTGTTTCATATATTTGTAGGTTACAAGTAGGTTACGGGAAGATTACAGAAGGTATAACGCGGATATAACTCTTATGTATTCTCTATATAATCCTAACATACGCAATGTTGCGTACGTCTTAGGCACACGAAAATTTTTTCCCTGAAAATGACCAAAGATAAAGTTTTGCTTTTTTTTTTTTCATTATATTTTCGAAATATTATTCATAAATTTTGTTTAGGTTTTCTAAAACTCTATCCGTGGAGAAGATTCTGATAATCACGTTCTGAACCCTGAACTTCCCTAAACTCTCTTTTTATAAGAACAAATCCATCTNTGTGTCCATTTCTAACGTGCAAGCTTCGAAACTTTTTTCTGGTTCGATGAAGTAACGAAGATTTGAAATAACATCCTTAGATTAGCTCAGAAAAATTCAAATTAGCGATTTGCATAGATTCCACATATTGATATATCAACTAATATGCTAGAAATTACTTGATTTGACCCTACCGAAACAAGAATTTGTAATGATAATGATATCATTAATATTCTTAGGAAGTTTTACATACATACCACTTCTATTTATAGATCTAACGCTTAAATTTTTCAATTTTTAAATAAATGTGTCCTTTCCTGAGCATGAAAAAGAATATTTCACTTTCTAAACGTTAAGATGATGGCATTTTGTTTGTCCTACAAAAGGTTTGGATAGAATAAATGTGAGAAGCAAAGTTTAGGTGTTAGATATGTAAATGCATAGGAATTTGGTGGTATGTATGTATATGCCTTGAGATTTTTTGTTTTTGAATTGCAAGACAATACCTGAAAATTAAATTTTTTGGCAAAATTTAGAAAGCGATGTCAATAACTTTGCTTAAGTCATGTGTATTTATATATTTAACACCAAATTGTAATATTTGCTTATATTACATTTAATTGTAATAATTCTATTAAATATATATGAATGAAAATGTGTGTTTTACTTAAAAAACTTAATATTAGTGATATTATTAATGTCAAATGATTGTTGACACGATCTCTCTACTTATAGAGGATGAGATTATGAGACAAGAAAAATAAAGTACATAATTTAGTTAACTTGTTAGACCACATTTGATGAGAAAGTTTAAAGGTTAAGCTAAATCAAGTGGTCAATTTACTCATTCTTCTTAATAGGAGAGGAAGTTAGGTGATTTGTAAGACTTGCATCAAACATTAACGAGTGGCAGATGACAATCATTAGTATATGATGGGATTAAGGAACGCTCAATAAGGAATGTTAAAGATTGGATAAAAAAAGCTGTCATGTCTGTTTTTTTTTAATAACAAGAGGGATTGACCAACAAAAAAAGTATGCATCAAATATCATTTGCTAGTATATGTTAGATGTTAGAGGACATCAAGCTATAATTGATAAAGAATTAAATATTAGGTGACACAGGGTGAACTTCTTATTTAATCTTCTTTAAAAAATGGCAGATTCAATTCTAACCTAAATGAAGTGAATCAAACATCAAACATGAAATATTGATAGGTGGGTGTGACAATCAACAAATAATGTTGGATGTTAAGCAACATTAAGTGGCAACAAGATCATTATTTATTTAAGAAAGAAGAAGAGAAAATTTAAGATTAAAATGGGCATAACATATTGCTAAATTGACAAAAAACATATGTTAGTAATTAGTAATAGTTAATAATCATTAAACTTCAAGTGCTTTTAATTAACTAACAAATTATTCTTATAAAAGGGGTCATCTGATAATCATAAATATGGGAACCTGATGTTAGTGGTAGTTAAGTGATGGTTGATATGGAATATAAAAAATCATGCAATTAATATTGATTTGTTAGCTTAATTAATTCTTCTTAAAGGAGGAAAGAGAATGCAACCATAAAGAATTGCATCAAATATTAATGATTGGAGGATATTAGATGTTATGCATTAATAATTAAGCTAACTATAAATAAGAAACAACGAAAGTTGGGAGTTTTTAAATGATTTAAATGTTTTCTTTTTAAAAATGAAGACCAAATGGCTATGAAGAGATGCATTAAATATTTGTTGTCGAACGTTGATGGAAGTTTGATTTCAATCATTGGAATGCAATGGATAAGAAGTTTTAATGAATTTAAGGTCCAAATAATAATAAATTATTTACTTAGTTGTTCAACTATTAAAAGAGAACAATGTGACCTGAACTTGGCTAGCATATTGTTGACCATCACACATACTCTTCATAACAAGCCGATCAAACATGAAAAGAGCAACAAACGATTAGTGTGAAATCACACGACTAAATGCGAAATGCCTTCACATCTGTCAACTTTGATCTACACAATGCCCATTGATAAAATATACTTTGTTGATGCATTCAGAGGATTAAAATTATCTCGAGAGGAGTCTTCATGATTGAAAGAAGATGAAAACAACAAATTGCTATTGCGATGTATGTGATTTACTCCCAAATCATTTTGATTGTCGTCAAAGTTGCTGAAAAGACAACTGATCACAAAATAGACCACACAAGCTCATCCAAACTATCAAAATTGTATAGAGAGGAGTCTTCTACAATCAAAAGGAGTAAGCAAGATGAAATCAATGAAACACCTATGAGGGACGATCGTCAAAGTCACTCAAATGATAATAAACCCAACCACGCTAAAACCCATCCTACTCAACTCACTATCCCAGCTTGAAGCTGTTACTCCAAGCCAAAGTTCCTATGTCCAACTCTCTTGTTACATGTTCGCTTAAAGGGGCAACATGCACTTCAGCTCCTTAAAAATAAAAGGTTTTCATTGTAAGGAGTTGTCAACTTCATCTTCTCAAGCTGAGAAGAGATGGGAAATGCTCTTAATATTTCTCTAAACATATTATCAAGGGCCATCAGCTAAAGAACCTCAAGCATTGGGCTCTCATGGAGTAACTTCAAAAGGAAAGATCTGCTCTACTTCTATATCAACTTTCAAGCCAGTACATGACTAAGCTAATGTGTGAGCTCCTCAAAAGAAGCATAGGCTGGTCGGTACAGTAAACTATTGAAGCCATGAAACGGAGTCAGACCGCCACTAAAATAGTCAGAAGCAGAAGCTAAATTTGCCATACAAAATTTATGGAATATTGGGAAAAGCAGATTTAAANACAATCATTGGAATGCAATGGATAAGAAGTTCTAATGAATTTAAGGTCCAAAAAATAATAAATTATTTACTTAGTTGTTCAACTATTAAAAGAGAAGAATGTGATCTGAACTGTGGGTGCAAAATATCATTGGCTAGCATATTGTTGACCATCACACATACTCTTCATAACAAGCCGATCAAACATGAAAAGAGCAACAAACGATTAGTGTGAAATCACACGACTAAATGCGAAATGCCTTCACATCTGTCAACTTTGATCTACACAATGCCCATTGATAAAATATACTTTGTTGATGCATTCAGAGGATTAAAATTATCTCGAGAGGAGTCTTCATGATTGAAAGAAGATGAAAACAACAAATTGCTATTGCGATGTATGTGATTTACTTCCAAATCATTTTGATTGTCGTCAGAGTTGCTGAAAAGACAACTGATCACAAAATAAACCACACAAGCTCATCCAAACTATCAAAATTGTATAGAGAGGAGTCTTCTACAATCAAAAGGAGTAAGCAAGATGAAATCAATGGAACACCTATGAGGGACGATCGTCAAAGTCACTCAAATGATAATAAACCCAACCACACTCAAACCCATCCTACTCAACTCACTATCCCAGCCTGAAGCTCTTACTCCAAGCCAAAGTTCCTATGTCCAGCTCTCTTGTTCCATGTTCGCTTAGGGGGACAGCATGCACTTCAGCTCCTTAAAAATAAAAGGTTTTCGTTGTAAGGAGTTGTCAACTTCATCTTCTCAAGCTGAGAAGAGATGGGAAACACTCTTAATATTTCTCTAAACATATTATCAAGGGCCATCAGCTAAAGAACCTCAAGCATTGGGCTCTCATGGAGTAACTTCAAAAGGCAAAATCTGCTCTACTTCTATATCAACTCTCAAGCCAGTACATGACTAAGCTAATGTGTGAGCTCCTCAAAATAAGCATAGGCTGGTCGGTACAGTAAACTATTGAAGCCATGAAACGGAGTCAGACCGCCTCTAAAATAGTCAGAAGCAGAAGCTAAATTTGCCATACAAAATTTATGGAATATTGGGAAAAGCAGATTTAAATGGATTTCTTGAATCTATGGCTTGCATTGTATTCCACACTAATAGAAGGGTTCAATTTGAGTTGCATATGGATTAGAAGACTTATGAGAATGGAGATGGTTTTATTGCCTATGTCAACATAATGAAAGTAGAAATTAATCCTCACGCCACAAAAAGTGAAAGCTAAATGTTGATTATTAAAACTTNCAATGAAAGTAGAAATTAATCCTCATGCCACAAAAAGTGAAAGCTAAATGTTGATTATTAAAACTTCAAATCAGAAGGATATTCCCAGGTATTAAATCNTGAGTCAAGCACACAACCTTAAAGAACATCAAATGTCTCAAGGTTCTTGAGAGTAGATCATATAAATAAGTTGAAAATGATTACGCACTATAAGTTCTAAATACAAGCATGTGCTCCGAAAATCATACTAAATTCCTAAACTTATAGACCTAGAATGCTGCATGGGTCAAATATATATTTAAGTTCAAATCAAATTCATTTTAAAACATGTGTAAAGCTATTTGAAAATAACTTGAATCAATCCACATATGCTCCAACTAGTTTGTTAAATGTTTATGCAAGTGGTATGAGAATGATGTGCAGGCAAAGGGCCATCGTTCGTATAGGGCAAGCTCGTAAGTCTTACACATTTTGGTCAGTCTGATCCTCCTCTATATAGGGATAGAAACTGATAAGACTGAGCTCACAGTTCCTTCAAATTAGAATCAGAGTTGACAAGACTGAGATCCTGACATATTTATCAGATCCTCCCTCCTTATGAGGACCAGATTTAACATAACTAATACTTTAATGATATTTAAATAGTTTATTCCTCAATTATGATTGCGTTGATTGTGAATTTCAATTGGAGGGGTCCACACATAAAATTAAAATATTTTAAATCATAAAAAAATGATAGTTAAATGAGAAACCTGTACTTAAAAATCAAAACCTATCCACATTTCTTAATTGTTTATCAAGATGGGAAAATTTAATGTTGAATCAAGCTCACAAAGAGTTAAGTTTATATTAATTATACTACTAATTTTGAAAGTCAAAATAATTTTGTACTAGTAAGGATATGCCTCGAGTCATCTATCTGCGTGATTTGTTGAGTAGACTCCATAGAAGTGGTTATGACCATAGCCATATGACGAGGGGTTTGACTAGCAAGCTCCATCAAGTGGTTTGGCTTATAGGTTTCATTGTAAAATAGTAATAGTTTTAGTCCATTTGTTCCCCAATGGCCTTCTATCCATTTGAGTTATGAATTATTGGGTTTATTTGATAGAGCACAAAGCCCTCTTTAAGCTAAGGTCAACTTAGATTAGTCCCCTTAGACAAACACTCACTTTGGGTATTTAAGGTTTCCTTGGATGAAACAATCCATGGTTGTTGCAGGAATCTTTACGTCAGGTTGGGTCAACTATCTCCATTGACTATGTAGACAAAGGATCATGACAACCCGAGATGACATAAACATGGGATATTGATCAACTTCATCATCATTTCCCTCACCGTCCACTTTTAACCTAATGGTGCAATTTAACATTTTTTTTGTTTGTGCCCCTTACTCTTCTCTTCTATGTTCTAGTCAAAATGGCTTCCTTAATATCCATCCTCTTCATATCCCTTTTCTAGGTCACCCTTGCCTAAAGAAGAAAAAAAAGAAAGACTGAATTGATGGTGGACAAAAACTCAAAAGAAATAATAAAAAAAGAAAAAAAAAAGTTAGCTACAAAAATATTTATGTAAAAAAATTTTCATATCATAAATCAAATAAGAGTCACATAAAGTAAACCAGATCATACTCAATCTAAGAGAATATACGAGAAAGATAATATAAAGAAAACCTTCATAATCAAACTAGAATACAAAGTTAAAAGTATTTTATTTTAGATTCAAACAATCCTCCCACAAAGACATCCTCGTGATCAAATAAATCTTTGAGAAAAGCCAAGAAAAATTGAGATATAAGGTGTGGTGTTTGTTTAAAATAGCCCCAAAAATATATACAAGGAGATTTTTGGCTGTCCTAGTAGGGAAGACTTCTCTAGTCATCAAGGTAGAATTAGGCCATCAGGCAGAGGGTGAATCACCGTAATCTAGCGGGTATACACCACTAATCTTAAAGAGCCTATGGTAGATGCCATAAAAAAGACCTGAAAAATAAAATTTTATGCATAAAGGGGTATAACAATAGGTAAGTTGAAGGAGGACCTGAATTTGTAGAGATAGTCTGGTCGAGGCTCCATAGACCTTTCCTTTCAGATTATTAGGACCCCAAATCTACTAAGTTGTGGAGTTAGTTGACCCAACCTTGCTAGTGATCACTTCATCAAAAACTCATGTGCTTCTTTGTCTGAAGTGATCCAATAGATCCAAAGTCAAATGAAATGAATATCTTAATATTTCTCTACAAACCTTATTAAGGACCACCAACTAATGAACCTCAAGTATTGGGCTCTCATGGAGTAACTACAAAAGACATTGAGGTTTCAAGTTTATCACAAGATCTACTCTACATTTATATCACCTCTCAAGCACTGCATGACTAAGCTAGTGTGTGAGCTCCTAAAAAAAAGCTAAGCCTAGTTGGTATAGTAAACTACTGAAGCCATGGAATGGAGTCAGACCACCACCAAAATAATTAGCAGCAGTAGCTAATTTCACTATGCAAACTTTGTAGAATATTGGGAAAACAAATTTAAAGTGATTTCNTGGGTTGTTCGAACCCAGTGAGGAAATCTTGTTGTGCTACTTTGCAGGTATTAAAGGTTTCACGCATCTTGTTTGATGTGGTGAAAATTAAATTTTGGTGACGATATCGTATGATGCCAACCACACACATCTTGTTAGGTGTGGTGGTAAGACCCAGTATGTGAGGTAGCTCCCAAGTGGGGATGACGCCGAGAGGCTGCCAAAATTCAGATTGGTGGGACCAAGCATATTGGTAAAAGTGAATAATAAAATGATACTAAAATTATAAAAATAAAAATTAATGCGTGTTCGAGTTNCGGGTTGTTCGAACCCGGTGAGGAAATCTTGTTGTGCTACTTTGCAGGTATTAGAGGCTTTCACGCATCTTGTTTGATGTGGTGAAAATTAAATTTTGGTGACGATATCGTATGATGCCAACCACACACATCTTGTTAGGTGTGGTGGTAAGACCCAGTATGTGAGGTAGCTCCCAAGTGGGGATGACGCCGNGTTAGGTGTGGTGGTAAGACCCAGTATGTGAGGTAGCTCCCAGGTGGGGATGACGCCGGGAGGCTGCCAAAATTCAGACTGGTGGGACCGAGCATATTGGTAAAAGTGAATAATAAAATGATACTAAAATTATAAAAATAAAAATTAATGCGTGTTCGAGTTATTCCTATTTGGCAGGGAAATCTTGTTGTATTCTTTTGGAGGTATTTGCAGCTTCTTAGGTACGGTTGGTAAAAATATATTTCGGTTGAAGTATCATATGACACCAATCATGTACATCTTATTACTGATAAGACCTAGCTTTATGATGTAGTCCCTCAAGCAGTGATGACACCGTAAGGTTGCCAAAATTTTATTTGAATGCGGCTAACAAAGCTCTAGGTCTTAATACCACCAAATCCACAATACACAATTGAAAGAAACATAAGGCGATATCGAGAGGTTCAAAATGAGACATTTCACACACTCCACACCAAATCTGCAACACGCATGTAAAAGCAGAAAAAAGGCGATATTGAGGGATTTAGAGTGAAGCCTTTCACATGCTCACCACCGGATTCACACACGCACATCTACAAGTGAATAGAAGGCAATATTGAGAGTTTTGAAGTGAAACTTTCCACATGCTCGCTACTGGATCTGTACTACTTTTATAATAGTAGATAGAAGGCAAATTTGAAGGTCTTAAAAAGAAAATTTGCACTTTCTAACATGCATATTCCTTAAAATTATCAATGTCAAATTAAGTTCACCTTGAAGAAAGTTAAGTGCCTTAAAATTTGTGCATGATATAATTGATTTCGAGTCATGCACACAACCTTAAAGAACATCGAATGTCTCAAGGTTCTTGAGAGTAGATCATATAAATAAGTTGAGAATAATTACGCACTATAAGTTCTAAATACTAGCATGTGCTCCGAAAATCATACTAAATTCCTAAACTTATAGACCTAGAATGCTGCATGGGTCAAATATATATTTAAGTTCAAATCAAATTCATTTTAAAACATGTGTAAAGCTATTTGAAAATAACTTGAATCAATCCACATATGCTCCAACTAGTTTGTTAAATGTTTATGCAAGTGGTATGAGAATGATGTGCAGGCAAAGGGCCATCTTTCCTATAGGGCAAACTCGTAAGTCTTACACATTTTGGTCAATCTGATCCTCCTTTATATAGGGATAGAAGCTGATAAGACTGAGCTCACAGTTTGATCCTCCTTCAAATTAAAATCAGAGTTGACAAGACTGAGATCCTGACATATTTATCAGATCCTCCCTCCTTATGAGGACCGGATTTAACATAACTAATAATTTAATGATATTTAAATAGTTTATTCCTCAATTATGATTGCGTTGATTGTGAATTTCAATTGGAGGGGTCCACACATAAAATTAAAATATTTTAAATCATAAAAAAATGATAGTTAAATGAGAAACCTATACTTAAAAATCAAAACCTATCCACATTTCTTAATTGTTTATCAAGGTGGGCAAATTTAATGTTGAATCAAGCTCATAAAGAGTTAATGTTATTTTAATTATACTACTAATTTTGAAAGTCAAAATAATTTTGTACTAGTAAGGATATGCCTCGAGTCATCTATCTGCATGGTTTGTTGAGTAGACTCCATAGAAGTGGTTATGACCATAGCCATATGACGAGGGGTTTGACTAGCAAGCTCCATCAAGTGGTTTGGCTTATAGGTTTCATTGTAAAATAGTAACAGTTTTAGTCCATTTGTTCCCCAATGGCCTTCTATCCATTTGAGTTATGAATTATTGGGTTTATTTGATAGAGCACAAAGCCCTCTTTAAGCTAAGGTCAACTTAGATTAGTCCCCTTAGACAAACACTCACTTTGGGTATTTAAGGTTTCCTTGGATGAAACAATCCATGGTTGTTGCAGGAATCTTTACGTCAGGTTGGGTCAACTATCTCCATTGACTATGTAGACAAAGGATCATGACAACCCGAGATGACATAAACATGGGATATTGATCAACTTCATCATCATTTCCCTCACCGTCCACTTTTAACCTAATGGTGCAATTTAACATTTTTTTTGTTTGTGCCCCTTACTCTTCTCTTCTATGTTCTAGTCAAAATGGCTTCCTTAATATCCATCCTCTTCATATCCCTTTTCTAGGTCACCCTTGCCTAAAGAAGAAAAAAAAGAAAGACTGAATTGATGGTGGACAAAAACTCAAAAGAAATAATAAAAAAAGAAAAAAAAAAGTTAGCTACAAAAATATTTATGTAAAAAAATTTTCATATCATAAATCAAATAAGAGTCACATAAAGTAAACCAGATCATACTCAATCTAAGAGAATATACGAGAAAGATAATATAAAGAAAACCTTCATAATCAAACTAGAATACAAAGTTAAAAGTATTTTATTTTAGATTCAAACAATCCTCCCACAAAGACATCCTCGTGATCAAATAAATCTTTGAGAAAAGCCAAGAAAAATTGAGATATAAGGTGTGGTGTTTGTTTAAAATAGCCCCAAAAATATATACAAGGAGATTTTTGGCTGTCCTAGTAGGGAAGACTTCTCTAGTCATCAAGGTAGAATTAGGCCATCAGGCAGAGGGTGAATCACCGTAATCTAGCGGGTATACACCACTAATCTTAAAGAGCCTATGGTAGATGCCATAAAAAAGACCTGAAAAATAAAATTTTATGCATAAAGGGGTATAACAATAGGTAAGTTGAAGGAGGACCTGAATTTGTAGAGATAGTCTGGTCGAGGCTCCATAGACCTTTCCTTTCAGATTATTAGGACCCCAAATCTACTAAGTTGTGGAGTTAGTTGACCCAACCTTGCTAGTGATCACTTCATCAAAAACTCATGTGCTTCTTTGTCTGAAGTGATCCAATAGATCCAAAGTCAAATGAAATGAATATCTTAATATTTCTCTACAAACCTTATTAAGGACCACCAACTAATGAACCTCAAGTATTGGGCTCTCATGGAGTAACTACAAAAGACATTGAGGTTTCAAGTTTATCACAAGATCTACTCTACATTTATATCACCTCTCAAGCACTGCATGACTAAGCTAGTGTGTGAGCTCCTAAAAAAAAGCTAAGCCTAGTTGGTATAGTAAACTACTGAAGCCATGGAATGGAGTCAGACCACCACCAAAATAATTAGCAGCAGTAGCTAATTTCACTATGCAAACTTTGTAGAATATTGGGAAAACAAATTTAAAGTGATTTCTAGAATCTATGGCCTACTTTGTATTCCACACAGAAGGAAGGAGTTCAATTCGAGCTGGATATGCATTAAAAGGCTTATGAGAATGGGAATGACTTTATTGCCCATGTCAGTACAATCTGACTGAGTGAATCAATTCTCATGCCACACAAAGTGAAAGCCAAATGTTGATTCTTAAAACTTTAAATTAGAAGGAGATCCAAAGGTATCAAATCATATAAAGGTTAATCACATTAGCATTGATACTTTACCACGAGGAAGGGTATACACAAAATATTAAGTACTAGTTCTCATTATTCTAAATAGACAGGAAAACTTGCTTGTTATAAGTGCGGGTTTTTCAAATCCGGGGGACAAATCCTACTATAAGTATCTATTTGTGTTGCTTTAATGGGGCAAGAAAATCCTGTTTTAAGTACCCAATCAGGATATTCTAACTAGGTGGGGATTCTTGTCATGCTAATTTGCAGGTTTCAAAGGCCTATACACATCTTGTTATGGGTGATAAATTTAATTTCAATCGTGGTGTCTTATTACATGTACCACAAATATTTTGTTAGGTGTGACGGTTAGACCCAACTTCTTAGGTAGCTTGCAAGCAGGGATGACATTGGGGAGGCTACTGAAATTCAGACAAAGGGGTCCAAGAAGATTGGTAAAAGTGAACAATAAAATGCTACTAAAATTATAAAAATAAAAACTAGGTACTCATTCGAGCTGTTTCAATTTCATGGGGAAATCCTGTTGTATTTCTTTGCGGGATTTGAAGATCTAAGTGCACGTTGTTAAATGTGGTAGGTAAAAATGTATTTTAGTCGTGGTGTCCCACGACACAAGAAACACACACCTTATTATGTATAGTGGTAAAACTAGCATCCAGATGTAGCACCCCAAACAGGGATGATGCTGGGAGGTTACCAAAATTTCATTTGAATGTTGCTCACAAAACTCACTGAATTAATCACCATTGAATCTGTAATGCATATCTTGAAGTAGACAGAAGGCGATATCAAGGGGTTCAAAGTGAAGCATTGCACATGATCACCATTAGATCCACAACAAGCGTTTATAAGTGGACAAAATATGATGTTAAGGGGTTTGAAGTGCAGCTTTGCACATGCTTACCTCAAGATCAGCAAAATGCATCTAAAAGTTGATAAAATGTGTTATTTAGGGGTTCAAAGTGAAGCTTTGCACATGCTTTTCCCGGATCTGAACCACTTTTATAGTAGCAAACATAAGGGGTCTTAAAATGAAATATTAAATGTTTTAGCTTGCACATTCTATAAGATTATCAATTTTAAATCAAGTACAACATTTTGAAGAATGTTATGTTATCTAACATTTATCCATGAAATTATTGATGTCGATTCGAGCACACCACCTTGAAGAAAATGAAATGCCTTAAGAACCATGCAATTAGATTATATAAATAAGTTGGAAATTATGCATTATGAGTGTTAAATGCATGCTTGTGCATGGGCAATCGTTCTAAGTTCCTAAAGGTATGCATCTTAGAATGTTTCAGAGCCTATATATACTTACATTCCAATCAAATTCACTTTAAAACATGTGCAATGCTATTTAAAATAATTTGAAACAATAAGTTTAAACACCTACGTGTGCTCAGACCAATTTGTTAAACCTATACACACGTGGTCTAAGAATGTTCTACGAGCAACGAGCCACATTGTCAATAGGACAAGGCTGTAAGTCCCACACTTTTTTACCAGTCTGCTCCTCATTTTTACAAGGACAAGAGTTGACAAGAATGAGCCCCCANCCGTCATCATCATTTAATGTGTTAATCTCTCTCTCTCTCTCTCTCTCTCTCTCTCTCTCTCTCTCTCTCTCTTCTCAACTCCTTTGTTTTCTCAATACATTGAAAGATTAGTCTTTGCTGGTCAAGCTCTGAACTTATTTTAAGATTATGATGTAATGATTGCTCTGTTTTTCTCTTGACAGACTGGGAAGCTGTTCTATGTAAACTGGGAGAGCGGCGAGAGGAGAACAGAGACCCCTTCCATTGCAGCCTCCGGTCTTCAGGAAGGCTATTACTCATCCGAAGACTGTAATTCCGATGATGCAAGAGATATCGAAGATGAAGAAGACAATGACGGCGATGTTGAAGACTGCGCCTCGTTTTTCGCTGGAGGAACAGATTTTGAGGATTTCTCAAGTGCCAACAGCAGAAACTCTGACAGTTCATCCACCGCCGATTCAGATGCTGGCGTTGAGAATGGTGGCGCGGGTGGCCTAATACTCGTCGTCGCGGGTTGCAAGTCTTGCTTCATGTATTTCATGGTTCCGAAGAGAGCCGATGAATGCCCCAAGTGCGGCGGCTGTCTAATCCACCTCGGCTAATGACCGGCGGCCCTGGTTCTTCGAACGATGAGGAAAAAAAAAAGCCAACCTTTTTTCCAATCAAGCTCGCATCTTTTTCTCTTTTTCTTTTTCTTCGTCAACCGATGTCGATTACAGAGCAAAAGGCAAAAAGAAAAGATTTTGATTTTGTGATTGATTCTCGACAAACGGCGTGGTTGTTGATAATTCTTAAGAAATTTGAATGATTTACTTGATCGGTAAATTCATGTTTTATTTGCTGGCTTTCCTTTCGTCGCGACGTGAAGAGCAGCATTCGAGGTCTGCACCTAAGATTCTTATTCGTTTCCTCTCTTGCCATCTGGG
>JXCR01100106.1:6441-19561 GCA_002079205.1 Phalaenopsis hybrid cultivar
GTATATTTGCATTTACCTAAACTATTTTAAATTTATTTATGATGTTAGTGTAAAAACCTTCTATATTTTGAGACCTAGAGCTCTAAAAATTGTTAATAATAATCATAAAATAAGTTATCATGTCCAGAATACTCCAGTAAAAGTAGTTTATAAAATAAATGTCAAACGACTCCCAAAGTAAATTTATGCCTACTCATATACATTTATTAAGTAATTATTATTGTACTTTTAATCCTTTAATTTTAATAATTGGATTTATATTATAAAAATATGTGAAAGTTATAGTAAATAATTTCAAGAGTTTCTATAATTTGGAGAACTTTTTTATTTGACCTTCTGATAGTCTCATAAAAATTATTCATAGCTTACAGATTAAATTATCATTTTATATATTATCATTATATTTATTTTTTGTTTACTAATTGATTATTTTAAAAAAATATCAAAGAAGAAACTAACACAAAAATTCATCTTAATAAACATTGAAGCATTTGTTAACAAAAGATACACTTAAGCATTGTATTTGATTCTTATATGTAAATGACTTGAGTATTATATATGATGCATCCTCAAAAAATAATTTTAATAATCTACACATTCTGAAGCACTCAGAATGATAAATATTCTACATTCAAATTAAATATAATTTGAGCCCCAATTCCAGCATGCTTATATTCAACTGGTAGTATCAACATGGCAAGCCCAACGAAGCCAACATTGCTTCCATTTGAATTCAATCAAGCCGGATAAAGTCTTTAATTAAATGCAATTGGAAGCTTTGGAGGGGAAATTGAATATCTAAATGGATGCAAAATATGATGACATTACAGTCAAATCAACCATCTCGTCCAGCATGTTGCGTCGTGATCTNAAATCAACCATCTCGTCCAGCATGTTGCGTCGTGATCTATTGATATACCAGTTGTTGTTGTGAGATATACATCAGTTGATGTAGTATATATATAAATCAAACAGAAGAATGATTGATGAAGTAAAAAATAGAACGAGAAAAAATTCACACCATAAAACAGTAACACCACAGTGGAACAAACATATTTACATGGTTCGGCAAACTGCATACATCCACGGAGTTGCAGAGGATTTTACTACTTGAGGAATTTACACCAGTTGATCACCTCAAATTACAAGAGGAATTTATTAATTCGTTGCTCTCTCTTCTTCTCTCTCTATTCTTCTCTCTCTACACCGACATACACCAAAAAAACTCTACACCGAGATACACCAAACTAGATAAACTTACAAGAGAAATAAAACTAATTTCTCTTCTGCCACAAGCCACCAAGAAGAAGCCAAGGAGGAACAATCTTCTTCTTCTTCTTCTTTCTTCTTCCTTCATCGCAAAGAACTATTGCTTGCACTTTATTTCCTTCTATCCTAAGGAAGCCTGAAGAAGAAAACTGTGACTTCTCAAACTCAAAGAGAGTCGTGCGATACATTTTATCATGAATAGGAGGGAGCAATGAGATGCTTCGCTTCAAAATAGAGGAAGGCGGGAGTGGTTGGCGCCAACGGTTCACAAATGGGGGTGGGATCGCGATAGCAGGGATCACGATGCTTCGCGATCGGGAGCGTAGCGGGGTTGGGGTCGCGACGCGAGCGGGAGTGGAAAATCCGGAGGCTGATCAGGCTCTAGCTCTAACAATCCCCCACTTGAAGACCGATACATAGATAGCAACATCTCCTTCCTCAAACTGGCATCCTCCACTGTCTGTGTCGCTCTTTTCTTCAAACATGAATTCTCTAACTTGAATCCTCCACCTCTACAACTCAAAGCCCTATCTTCACTCTAGAAGAACAACTGAAGCTATACACAACTTCAGTTTCTCAAGAGTAACACCCTCAGTCAACATATCGCAGGGTCCGAATAGCCTTGCACCTCCAAGCTATTTTCTGGATTACTCTTGTCTATGCTTACAACTCCCACTACATGGGCAATTTTCTGCCTTTGCTGAAGCTTTTTTGAACAAGTCTAGCCTTGTATCATTTACTGTCATCACGCTCAGTCTTCATCTGGTACACCCACTTATTGTGCAAAGCCTTCTTCCTTGATGGAAGTTCTATTAGCTCTCACTTGCTAGAACATTCATTCAACAAGATTTTTTCATAGCTTTGTGGTTCTCCACCATCCGTCTGTGGAATAATAGGAATGGGTGCCCCGGACCCACTATACTCTTCACTTCCATCATCAACATAACTATGAACTGCTTGTAACAGTGAATCATATACTTCTTCAGATACCACATTTGCGCTATCATTCTCCATATTTTTGATATTCCTGCAGTTTCTCCTTATGTGGTCAGCCTTGTCGCAATTCTAGCGGGTTGTCTGCTGATTAGACTTCAATTTTGATCTCTAATTATTTGATTTTATATTATGTCATCTCCCTCTGAAATCAACATTCAGTGTTGAACTCATATATGAGATCTTGCCAAAATTTTCCTGCAAACCTCCTCAGCCAAAATAAAGTCATGAATATCATCGCATTTCAATTTAGTTTTACCTGCAGAACTGTTAATTATCATCTTCATGATGTCTCAACTATTTGAAAACGATGCCAAAAATATCAACTCATGTATCTCATCATCAAAATCAATTTCAACATACAACAATTGATTTGTGATAGCATTGAAACTATTTAGGTATTGAGAAACATACACCTTCTGCTATCTTCACATTTAATAACTTCTTCATCAAGTACACATTGTTATTCACTGATGCCTTTTCATACATACCTGATAGGGCTGCCTTGAGATCTACAATCATCCTTTTATTGATGACGTTGTGTGCAACGGACCTTAATAAGGTCAATCGAATAACCTCCAGAACTTGTCAATCTAACAAATTCCATTCAGCCTCATCCATTCTTTTAGGTCTTTTTTCAATAACAAAAGATGAAGTTTCTTCCCATAGAGATAATCCTCTATTTGCATCCTCCAATAATCAAAATATATGCCATCAAATTTCTCGATCTCTGAAACCTTCACTTGATCTATAGCCATCGTGTTTCCTCAGATCTGAACCAAATCTCTGATGTAAGTTGTTGCGTCGAGATCTATATATATACCAGTTGTTGTTGCGAGATATATATCAGTTGATGTGGTATATACATAAATCAAATAGGAGAACTGTCGGAGCTATTTTTGGTTGGAGTTGTTACTTGTAAGAAGCTGTCGGTCACAGGAACCGAAATCTCGTCGCCCTCTTTGGAAGGACGTTGAAGTTTAGAAAAATATGAAATCAAACTGACCCCATATCTTTTTATAGTTTAAATGGAAGAGCACTATACCTCAAACCTTGTATCTACCTCAAGGATAAACACAAGACTTGAGGATGAGGCTCGATCAAATAAACTAAAAAAGTATGACATATGTTTGGTCTGCGAAACCTTTATATTTGCCGACAAGTTCCCCTATTTAATATAAAGAATTAAATAGGGTTTATATTAAGCTGGGTTCGGACATGCTTCCTATAAGGGCAAGCCCCTATAGTTAATTACATCTTAAATGAACACCTAAGAAGAGTCTCGATAAAAATCAAGAAATATTATCTTCAAAGAATTTCAAAGGGTAGGACTTTTCAATGAGATCGAACATAGAGGTGTGAAAGGGGATTGGTTCAAATTTGGAACATTTTGTTGTAGAGTCCAGAAGAGGAAGAACTAGGGGATGTCACGGGTCCGGAGGAGAACCTCAGTGACTTCCCAAGTTATCCTAAAGTTTGGTTTCAGTTTTGAGGCGAAAAATTTTATGTGTTTCATCCTGCCAATTTTATTAATTAGGGCTTACATTCGTGTGAAACGATGACACAAATAGCCTGGAAGATGTGAGGGTTTAGGTCATGACAAATGATAACCTCAGAATCCTAAGACGAGTTAGGGCTTATATTGTACAACAGGGTTCGTTGGCGCTATTTCGGGTTAGTTTGTGGGGTTGCTCGTAAGAAGCTGTCAGTCGCCGGAATCAAAATTTCGTCGCCCGCTTTGGAAGGACGTTGAAGTATGAAATCAAATTGACCCCATATTTTTCATAGTTTAAAATGAANGTCGGTGTTATTTCGGGGTTGGAGGGGAGTTGCCCGTAAGAATCTGTCGATCACCAGAATCGAAATCCCGTCGCCCGTTTCGAAAGGACGTTGAACTATGAAATCAAACTGACACCATATTTTTCATAGTTTAAAATGAAAGAGCACTGTACCTCAAATCCTGTATCTNGAGCATGATGTAAGTTAGGATCTTCAGTAGGTAGTTCTCCAAACTAATTATTTTGTACCATCTAGAAAATAGTGTCGGCGTTATTTCGGGTTGGTTTGTGGGGTTGCCCGTAAGAAGCTGTCGATCGATGAAATCGAAATCCCTTCGCCCGCTTCAGAAGGACGTTGAAGTATAAAATCAAACTGTCCCCATATTTTTCATAGTTTAAAATGAAAGAGCATTGTACCTCAAATCCTGTATCTATCCNTCCTGAAATATTGTATTTATCCCGAAGGATAAACACAAGACTTGAGGATGAGGCTCGATCAAATAAACTAAGGAAGGTCCGTTAGGTCTGCGAAACCTTTGTATTTGCTGACAAGTTCTCCTATTTAATATAAAGGATTAAATAGGTGAAGGATAAACACAAGAATTGAGGATGAGGCTCGATCAAATAAACTAAGGAAAGTATGACGTCAGTTTGGTCTGCAAAACCTTTGTATTTGCCGACAAGTTCCCCTATTTAATATAAATAATTAAGTTGGTCTGCGAAACCTTTGTATTTGCCGACAAGTTCCCCTATTTAATATGAAAGATTAAATAAAGCATAAACACAAGACTTGAGGATGAGGCTCGATCAAATAAACTAAGGAAAGTATGACGTCCGTTACGAAACCTTTGTGTTTGCCGACAAGTTCCCCTATTTAATATGAAAAATTAAATAGGGTTTATATTAAGCTGGATTCGGACATGCTTACTATAAGGGCAAGCCCCTATAGTTAATTACATCTTAAATGACCAAATCCACTTAAGAAGACTCTCGATAAAAATCAAGAAACATTATCTTCAAGGAATTTCGAAGGGTAGGACTCTTAAACGAAATCGGACATAGAGGTGTGAAGGGGATTGGTTCAAATTTGGAACATTTCATTGTGGAATCCAAATGAAGAGGAACTAGGGGATGTCATGGATCCAAAGGAAAACCCCGGTGACTTCCCAAGCTATCCTAATCTTTGGTTTCAGTTTTGAGGAAAAAAAATTTAGGTGTTTCATCCTGCCAATTCTATTAGTTAGGGCTTACATTCATGTGAAATGATCACACAAATAGCCTGGAAGATATGAGGATTTAGGTCGTGACAAACGACAACTTCAAAATCCTAAAACGAGTTAGGGCTTATATTGTATAGCAGGGTTATGCAAAGACCTAAAGATAAGGTGAGGATTTACGTTGCATAAGCAAGCGACCTCGAAGTCCTATGGTTTTGTTTTTTAAGTCTAAGGAAGATTGGTTTAGCTTGGGAAGACAGGTTTTGCTATTGAAAATGGTCGTGGTGCCCACCATGCTAGCTCCAATCTCCTTGTCGCGACGAGTTTGAGTTTTCTAGCGTGTCAAGTTATAATGTCCAATCAGGTGACCCTATGGTTGAAGTTCTTTAAATTTTATGAGGGCATATTAAANATATTTTCCTCTTCATTGAGGAGATCTAAGTTGATGGCGAGCGGTGCACCATGACGCTCGAGAGTTGGCTCTTTGTTACCAGTGCTGTCGTAAGCAATATCGTTGATGTCTTCTTTACACTTGACAACAAGTTCATCGGACTCAAGTACGATTTGAAGATCATTTTGAGGATCGAGATTGCAACTAGCTTGGTTTTAATCAGTTACGTTATTACCAAAAATAGTTAAAACATAGAATAAATCACAACCATTATATTCATAAGACCTCGGAGGGACAAAAAGATAATCATACAAAGTCAAGGGTTTGAGGACTTTCTTCCTCGAATCTGAGACAACCAATCTAGTAGAGGCAGCTCCTGTCCTACCCCCCGTGCTATCAATCTTGGCAGTGGCGCTTCTCTTTTTTTTTGTTCATTATCCTAAACGATGATGGATTCTCTGGTGAAATTTTCATCTCGGGCTCGGTATGCTGCAGACTCTGAATGGAGGCTTGTTTTGATGTAGACTGTAGCTTGCTCAGTATCTTCTTGGATGATCTGCTCCATACCTCATTCCATCCTTCTTTGGTATTTGTAGAAGCTTGTTTGATGAACCCTGCATTCAATTGAGGACCTTCTTGAGTTCATCCCAAGTTGTACTCCATCCATCTTTTCTGATATATGGATCAATTGGTGAGATTGACTCAGTTAAAACCATGTTTATGGAACCTTTTTCAGGTTCTCTCAAATACTCCTTCAGGATTGTTATATTCTCTTCCTTGAGGTTCTTCTCGAGCAAGTCTTTAAAGACGAAACACTTGTCTATAGTGTGCCCAAGGAACCGGTGCTACAAGCAATAATTTGATTCATTCTTCTTATCCACCTATTCGGGTTTCTTTGGATCAGGCAGTTTGAATTCTGGTTTCTTCATCAAGCTTTTGAATATTTCAAGTTTCTTTGGATCAGGTAGTTTGAATTCTGGTTTCTTCATCAAGCTTTTGAATATTTTAGGTACAGCTTCATCTTTGAAGGAGTAAACAACTTTCTGTTGCTCTAACAGGGATATTCTTTTACCCGCTGTTCGAGGTGATCCCTCTTGAGACAGTCGTTGGTTGGATTGACTGTTCTGTTTCTAAGGGTACTGTGATGAAGACTGACGAAGATCTTCTGCATATATCTTTATCGGCTGCTTTCCTTTATCGACAATTGCGACTACCCTTGATTTCTTTTTGAATACTCTGGTCACCTTAGCCTTTTCATGTGGCTCCATGTGCTTCATTTCTTCTTGAAGACTATTGGCTTTACTGAGTAGCTTCTCGAAGGATTTGATGGTGAGTCCCTTAAGCATGAAAGCTACTAACCCATGAATGCTTTTGAGTAAAGTAACTTCTTGAAGGATTTGATGGTGAGTCCCTTAAGCATGAAAGCTACTGGGCCCTAAATGCTTTTAAGTAGAATCTCAATCGCTTGATGTTCCTGTAGCTGAGGTTCACATTTCATGCTAAGGTTTATCCACCTCAAAATATAGCCTTTCAAGGTTTCACTAGGCTTCTGCTTCTTTATCATGAGTTCTCCAAAAGACACATGATGATGCGCCCCAACAAATCTTTTCACAAATAACTGTTCCAACCCATAAAATGTTGTAATTGACCCATTGGGCAAGTAAGCATACTAATCGAAAGCAATCCCTGACAAGCTGCTAACGAACTGCTGACAGAGTAGAGCTTTGCTATTCCTCGTGTTGCTACAATTGGATCAAAAATGTGCTATGTGTTGTCTGGGCTTTCCTGTCCCATCAAATATCTTGAAGTTTGGGGTTACAAAGCTTTTGGGGAAAGGCATGACATCAAACTCCTCTGGATAAGGCCTACCCTTTAAAATTGATGCACCGCCCTTGGACTGAGCTAAAGCATCCTGTACTTGTTCAACCATTTGCTTGAACTCTTTTTCTGGCGTGGCACTTGATGGAGAATCCTTCTTTGGTTTTTCTTCTTTTTCTATTGAAGTAGCCTCCCTTCTTTCATCTGCGATGTGTATGACTTCTGGCTGATTAATCTCTGGGGAAGCCAATCGTGGTGCTTGTGATTGCCCCTGAATGCTGGCCATGGCTTTCATAGCTACAGTAATTTCTTCTATTCTTTTCTTCAGTAGAACAGCTTGTTCATCCCTGAGGAGGATAACCCTACACAACTCATCTAAGGTGTTCTCTTCAGTGTGAGGTTGAGCCTCGCGCGCAGATGTGGTAGCTCTGGTTTCAATCACAACGTTCTCTTCCGTGTAAGGTTGAGCCTCGCGCGCAGATGTGGTAGCTCTGGTTTCGATCACATGGACATCCATGAAATCTTTCTCCAAGTAACACTATAATCAAAATCTTCATTGTCACTATTGACGGAAACTCCATGCTCTCGAGCTAACTCAGAAACTCATTGTCACTATCGACGGAAACTCTGTGTTCTCGTGCCAACTCAGAAATCTCAATCCTGAGTTTCTCAACTTTTTCTTCAATTATCAATTCCTTGATTGCTTTAAGATTTAGAGGACCTTGATGGAGATCCTCAACCCGTTCTTCCATCTCGCTGGCTATTGTCGCGACGATGTCAGATATTTCAGGCACTCATTTTACTACCTGTCTTGCAGGCTCACTGAATTGTATCAGTGCAGCGACCTTGGGTACCCATACCTTCTTCTTCTTTGACGATGATGCCTCAGGATGGGACGTCTTAGTAGAGACATCGGTATGTCAAGGGAAGGTATGCTCCCCGTGGTGTAGACCGGCTACAGTGTCAAGTAATCGTCTCGTATTTCTTTTCATGATTGCAGAAATAACGGATAAACCTCTCGGACCCAGTCTGGACTTAATCGGCCGGCGACCTGAGGTCTTGGTGGTGGTATGATCGGTGGTGACCATAGCAGTATCAACTTAGGTTCCCAAACGGAGCTAGATGGGAACACGGGTAGGTGACTCTATAGTCAACCTATGAGATTTTCTAGCGGACTTAATATCCTTCAAAATTTCATTCTTCATATGAGAAGAAATTGCATGTCCCACTCATTTAAGTAATTCACTAACATAACATCCTTCTTTAATAGCAAGCCTTCTGAAGACTGCACTAACTCGGGTGATGGGGCTGAATTTCTTTCCCTTCTCACCATGTCCATGGGGTGATGGGAATGCAACAGCAATCTTCCGGATACTCTCATATCCATCAATATCTGTCAGAGGATGGAATCTACTTCCTTGTAGGAGTGGGTAAATTTCCAGTAATACCTCTTCAACTTGATGAGGCTCCTCCTCATCAGGTGTGTTTTCAGTAGTCGCGACTTTGATGGCCCTCTGAATTCTCCTATTGTGGTTCCTCCTTTAAGTTCGGGTCAGTGGTACAATCCTTGAGCTCGACCCAATTTCAAACATGGGTGGCAGAACAGTTAATCCTTCAGCCGAATCTTCGACAATCATCACTTCCTTCCCCTTAACAGCAGCGGGGATAGCAGGTTTTGCGGGTGTCATGACGGCAACAGCTTTAACCTTCTTACAAGCACGGCAGTCTTGAAGGCAGTTCAAACTGAATTCTGTGGACGGCTCTTGAACTTCCGGGGCAGCGATCTTCATTATCACGAATGGGGCTTTCCCGAGGATAACCTCGAGGTCTTCAAATCCAGCTCCGAACTTGATGGTAGGAGCGACGTTACGGGCGTTGTGGTCCGTCGTCAGGTTGCATTGGGTAGGCCATCGCAGTAGGTTTTAAAACAGAAAGTTTTAGGGTTAGCTATATGGCCAAAAACCTCGTAATCCTTAGTGAAAGCACTGAAAGTAGAGGCTAATCTGTAGACCGGGCGGGTCTTAATTTACAGGTAATTTTAACATCTTTATTTAAAAAGGTGTAAAATTGATTAATATTTAGAAGTGTGCGCAGCACAACACGATTTGGTTTAATTTGCAAAGCAACAAAACAAATGTGAAAAGGAGTTGTGAGAACGTTTAGGACCCAGCGCGGGACCCAATTTGTGGCAGAAAAATACCCAGGTGGAGTTAATCCACCAACAAACCTATTGGGGGTCCGACCCCACATAAAAATTTAAAGAGAACTTAATGTCCTTCTGAACCTCTCTGTTCAAATATGGTTGAACAGCTAGTCCTGAAGTCCAAGGAGTTAGCTGTACTTTTAGAAATGGGTAAGTTATGCTAACGAAAGAAGGGTAGATTGGTCTAAGAGGGACAAGGACATATTACCGATGTGTGAAAATAATATTTCTTTGATTTGTATGGAGAGAAAAGCTTGTCCCCAGCGGAGTCGCCAGAAGCTGTCGGCGTTATTTCGGGTTGGTTTGTGGGGTTGCCCGTAAGAAGCTGTCGGTCGCTGGAATCGAAAATCCCGTCGCCCGCTTCAAAAGGACGTTGAAGTATGAAATCAAACTGACCCCATATTTTCCATAGTTTAAAATGAAAGAGCTATGTACCTCAAATCCTGTATCTATCTCGAAGGATAAACACAAGACTTGAGGATGAGGCTCGANCTCGATCAAAATAAATTAAGGAAAGTATGACATCAAGTTGGTCTGCGAAACATTTGTATTTGCCGACTAGTTCCCCTATTTAATATAAAGGAATAAATTGGGTTTATATTAAGCTGGGTTCGAACAAGCTTCCTATGAGGGAAAGCCCCTATAGTTAATCACATCTTAAATGAACAAAGTCATTTAAGAAGACTCTCGATAAAAATTAAGAAATATTATCTTCAAGGGATTTTAAAGGGTATGACTGTTTAACGAAATCGGACATAGAGGTGTGCAAGGGGATTGGTTCAAATTTGGAACATTTTATTGTAGAATCCAANGATTTAATATAAATTATTGAATATGGTTTATATTAAGCTGGGTTCGTACATGCTTCCTATAAGGGCTAGCCCCTATACATAATTACATCCTAAATGACCAAAGTCACCTAAGAAGACTCTCGATAAAAATCAAGAAATATTATCTTCAAGGNGTGTGAAACATTTGTATTTGCCGACAAGTTCCCCTATTTAATATAAAAGATTAAATAGAGTTTATATTAAGCGCTTTGGACATGCTTCTTATAAGGGCAAGCCCCTATAGTTAATTACATCTTAGATGACCAAAGTCACTTAATAAGACTCTTGATAAAAATCAAGAAAAATTATCTTCAAAGAATTTCAAAGGGTAGGACTCTTCAACGAAATCGGACGTAGAGGTGTGAAAGGAGATTGGTTCAAATTTGGAACATTTTATTGTAGAATCTAAAGGAAGAAGAACTAGGGGATGTCGGGGATCCAGAGGCGAACCTTGGTGACTTCCCAAGCTATCCTAATGTTTGGCTTTAGTTTTGAGTTCAGAGGAGAACCCTGGTGACTTCCCAAGCTATCCTAATGTTTGGCTTCAGTTTTGAGAAGAAATAGAGGAGAACCTCGGTGACTTCCCAAGCTATCTTAATGTTTGGCTTCAACTTTGAGGAGAAGTAAGAGGAGAACCCTGGTGACTTCCCAAGCTATCATAATGTTTGGCTTCAGTTTTGAGGAGAAATATTTAGGTCTTAAGGAGAACCTCAGTGACTTCCCAAGCTATCATAATGTTTGGCTTCAGTTTTGAGGAGAAATATATCGGTGACTTCCCAAGCTATCCTAACGTTTGGTTTCAGTTTTGAGGAGAAATGTTTGGTTGTTACATCCTGCCAATTTTATTAGTTAGGGCTTACATTCGTGTGAAATGATCACACAAATAGCCTGGAAGATGTGAGGATTTAGGTTGTGACAAACGACAACCTCCGAATCTTAAGACGAGTTAGGGTTTATATTGTATAGCAGGGCTATGCAAAGGCCTAAAGATAAGGTGAGTGAGTTAGGGCTTATATTATATAACAGGGCTATACAAAGGCCTAAAGATAAGGTGAGGATTTATGAGTTAGGGCTTATATTGTATAGCAGGGCTATACAAAGGCCTAAAGATAAGGTGAGGATTTATGTGTTAGGGCTTATATTGTATAGCAGGGCTATGCAAAGGCCTAAAGATAAGGTGAGGATTTACGTTTAGGGCTTATATTGTATAGCAGGGCTATGCAAAGGCCTAAAGATAAGGTGAGGATTTACGTTTTAGGGCTTATATTGTATAGCAGGGCTATACAAAGGCCTAAAGATAAGGTGAGGATTTACGTTGCAATAAAAACAACCTCAAAGTCCTATGGCTTTGTTGCTTAAGTTTAAGGAAGGAAGATTGGTTTAGCTTCCTCAAAGTCCTATGGCTTTATTGTTTAAGTCTAAGGAGGAAAGATTGGTTTAGCTGGAGAAGAAAGGTTTTGCTGTTGAAGATGGCCGTACTGCCCACCAAGCTAGCTCCAAGCTCCTTGCCGCGACGAGTTTGAGTTATCTAGTGTNTCGGACACAGAGGTGTGAAAGGGGATTGGTTCAAATTTGGAACATTTTATTGTAGAATCCAAAGGAAGAAAGGGATGTCATGGATCCAGAGGAGAATCTCAGTGACTTCCCAAGCTATCCTAATGTTTGGCTTCAAGGATGTCATGGATCCAGAGGAGAACCTCGGTGACTTCTCAAGCTATCCTAATGTTTGGCTTCCGTAGAGGTGTGGAAGGGGATTGGTTCAAATTTGGAACATTTTATTGTAGAATCCAAAGGAAGAAGAACTAGGGGTGAATGGGGATTGGTTCAAATTTGGAACATTTTATTGTAGAATCCAAAGGAAGAAGAACTAGGGGATAGGATTGGTTCAAATTTGGAACATTTTATTGTAGAATCCAAAGGAAGAAGAACTAGGGGATGTGGGGATCCAGAGGCGAACCTTGGTGACTTCCCAAGCTATCCTAATGTTTGGCTTTAGTTTTGAGTTCAGAGGAGAACCCTGGTGACTTCCCAAGCTATCCTAATGTTTGGCTTCAGTTTTGAGAAGAAATAGAGGAGAACCTCGGTGACTTCCCAAGCTATCTTAATGTTTGGCTTCAACTTTGAGGAGAAGTAAGAGGAGAACCCTGGTGACTTCCCAAGCTATCATAATGTTTGGCTTCAGTTTTGAGGAGAAATATTTAGGTCTTAAGGAGAACCTCAGTGACTTCCCAAGCTATCATAATGTTTGGCTTCAGTTTTGAGGAGAAATATTCCGGTGACTTCCCCAGCTATCCTAATGTTTGGCTTCAGTTTTGAGGAGAAATATTTAGGTGTTCCAGTGACTTCCCAACCTATCCTAATGTCTGGCTTAAGTTTTGAGGAAAAATATTTAGGTGTTTCATCCTGCCAATTTTATTAGTTAGGGCTTACATTCGTGTGAAATGATCACACAAATAGCCTGGAAGATGTGAGGATTTAGGTCGTGACAGACGACAACCTTGGAATCCTAAGGCGAGTTAGGGCTTATATTATATAGCAGGGCTATACAAAGGCCTAAAGATAAGGTGAGGATTTACGTTGCATAAGCAAGCAACCTCGAAGTCCTATGGCTTTGTTGTTTA
>JXCR01100114.1:5636-27778 GCA_002079205.1 Phalaenopsis hybrid cultivar
TATATATATATATATATATATATATATATATATAAATTAAATGTCCCTCCAGAGCAGGCGACGAGATTTCAATTCGGGCGGTCGATAGCTTCCAACGGGCAACTCCTCAACTTTTTAGTGTTGGCTGCTTCTAGTGACTCCGCTGGGGATGAGTCTCTCTCTCTCTCTATACTAATTAGAGAATATTATCTGCATACATCAAAAATGTGTTCATGTCCCTCATGAACCAAATTACCCTTCTTCCGTTGACATGCTTCACCCATTTCTTTCTTTGAGAAGTACAGTCAACTCCTTCGGACTTCAGGACCGTCTGTTCAATCACCTTTGAACAGAGAGATTTAGGAGTTCATTAGGATTTTCAATCTTTGTGTGGGGTCAAACCCCCAATAGGTGTATTGGTGGACTAGTTCCGCCCAGGCATTGTGCGTTGTAAAGTTGGCCTTGCACTGGTTCCTAAACTTTATTTTCCCTTCTGAGTTTGACTTGTTATTTCACAAATTAAATTGAATTGTGACGTGCTGCACTTGCTCCTTAAATTTTCTTATATTAATTAAATCTTTCTACTTTCAAACTATTTTTACTAAAGTTTAAAATCTTCACAAACTAAATAAAGACTTACCCAGTCTACAGATTGACCTCTTTTGATTCTAGTGCTTGCACTAGAATTACAAGGTATTGGCCAAATAACTAACCCCAGAGTTTTCTTTTTGAAGCTACTACAATGGCATTCTCAATGCTCACTTTCTCATGAAACCTATTGATGAGCCAAAATGCCCGCAATTTTGTCCCTATCATCAAGTTCGGAGCTGTATTTGAAGATCTCGAGGTCATTCTCGAAAAAGCCCCATTTGTCATAATGAAAGTTACCGCTCTAGAAGTTCAAGAGCCGTTTGTTGAGTTCAACCTGAACTGTCCACAAGATTTCCCTTTTTACAAGAAGGTAAAGACCATTGTCACCACTACACCCGCTAAGCTTGTTGTTCCAATTTCTGCTAAGAGAAAAGAGGTTATGATCATCGAAGGCCCGATTGAAGAATTTATCATCCCACCTTCTGTATTTGAGATTGGATCAAGTTTGAGGATTGTGTCATTAACCCAAACTGAAAGAAGGAAATGCACCTGAAAGATTCAAAAGGCTACTAAAGCCCAAATTTCTGAGGAAATGTCGATTCATGAAATTCCTCATCAAGAGTAACCAGGGTTACTTGGGACCTATTCGCTTCTGCGACGGAGTAGGTTCCATTCCTTAATGGACACTGATCGGTATGAGAGTATCCAAAAGATTGTTGATACCTTACCATCACCTCATGGACATGGTGGGGAGAAGAAGAAGCTCACTTCTACCACTCAAGTCAGTACAATGTTCCAAAGATTGACCGCTAAAAAAGGTTGTTCAATCGGTGAATTACTTAAATGGGTGGGATGTGCAGTATCCCCTTGCATGAAGAAAGAGATTCAAAGGGACGTAATATCTGTCAGACGGTCTCAAACACCAGCTGAAGCTTTACCTGCTTGAATTCCAGTCAGATTTTATTTGGTAAGTCATATTGATAATAACATTTCCACCATCGATTCTACTACTGTTGCTACTCTGAAAACTACAGGTTGTCGGCTAGTTAAGTCACGTTTGGGTCCGAGAGTTCTGCCAATCACCCGTCATGAAGTTCCAAAGGAAAAGATGAGAAAGTTACCTGGTATTGTATCTGGTCCGCACTACGGGGAGCATACCTCTTTTCGACATCTCGGTGTTGAGACACCCCGTCTCAAGACATCTTCGCCAAAGAAAAAGTTGTTGGTACCTAAGGTTGTTGTACCAATACGGTTCAATGAGCCCGTGGGGCAGGATCGTGGAATGAAGCCAGAATCCAAAATATCTGACATTGTTGCAGCTATTGCTAGCGAGATGGATGAGCAAGTAGAGGATGTTCAATAGAGTCCTCCAAATCTTAAAATGATACAAGAATCAATAATTGAATAAAATGTTGAGAAGCTCAAGATTGAGATTTCTAAGTTAGCCCGAGAACATGGATTTTCTATTGATGAAGAGGATGACGAAGATTTTGACTTTAATGATTACCTCAAGGAGGACATCATGGACATTCATGTAATTAAAACTAGAGTTTTTGCATCTGCGCACGACGCTCAACCTCTCGTCGAAGAGAACGCTGTAGATGAGCTATGTAGGGTTGTTTTCCTAAGGGATGAGTAAATCGGCCAAATAGAGAAAAAGTGGAAGAGATGGCCACTGCCATGGCCGCTATGGCTACAGCTTATGGACAGTCTCAACCCCAACATTTAGCTTCTCTAGAAGTTAATTAGCCAAAGATTATACATATCACCAATGAAAGGAAGGAAGTTGCCTTAGCAAACAGAGATGATCAACAGAAGATGGGTTCTCCATCAAGTGATATACTAGATAAGGAATTTAAACAAATGGTCGAACAAGTTTGGGAGGACTTAGCCCTTTCTAATGGTGGTGCGCCAATTTTAAAGGGTATACCTTACCTAGAGGAGTTCAATGACGTACCCTACCCTAAGGTTTTTATGTCACCAAACTTTAAGATATTTGACGGGATTGGAAATCCCAGACAACATATAACACATTTTTGAGCCAGTTGTGGTAACATAAGAGGAAAAAAAGCTTTGCTTTTCCACCAATTTGTCACCAGCTTGTTGGGAATCACATTTGATTGATACGCCTAATTACCCAACAGATCAGTCAAGCATTTTTCGAATTAGAACAGTTGTTCGTGAAGAGATTTGCTGGAGTGCAACATCATGTGTCTATTGGAGACCACATAATGGAGAAGTAATAGTCTAACAAGACATTAGTAGATTACATCTTGAGGTGGAGAAACCTTAGCATGAAATGTGAACCACAGTTACCGAAACATCATGTAATTGAGATCTTGCTCAAAAGCATTCATAGCCCGGTAGCTTTCATGCTCAAGGAAATAACCATTAAATCCTTCAAGAAGCTACTCAACAAAGCTAGTAATCTTCAAGAAGAAGTTAAACATATGGATTCCCAGGAGAAATTGGAAAAGACCAGAGCAGCCCAAATATTGGAGAAGTCCAGGACAGTAGCAACGGTCGATAAGGGAAAGAAGCCAATGAAAATACAGGTAGAGCATTCTCGTCAAGGTTCCCAACCGTCGTCACAACATGCTCAACAGACACAATAGTATGACCAGTCTAGCCAGCAGTTGCATCAAAGAGGACCATACCAAACAGAGAATAAGAAGGGTATGACCATTTCAAAATGAAAGAAGGTAGTATACTCCTTCAAATATGAAGCTGTACCAAAAATTTTTAGAAGTTTAATGAAGAAGTCCGAGTTTAGGTTACCAGATCCAAATAAACCTGAGAAAGTTGACAAGAAAGATCATCCCAATTATTACCCATACCACAAAATTCTTGGAAATATTATAGAGGAATGTTTCATTCTTAAGGATTGGCTTGAGATAAATCCTAAAGAGGGGAATATAACAATCCCAAAAAAATATTTAAAAGAACCTGAAAGAAGTTCTATAAATATGATTTCAGCTGAGCCAATCACCCTGATGGATCCCTATTCAGAGAAAGATGGATGGAGTATAGTGTGGAGCAAATCATCCAAGAAAATACTGAACCAAATTCAGAATGTTTCAGCACAGGCCACAATTCATAGTCTTCAGCTTGTCAAGCCAGAGGTAGAAATTTCGCCAGAAGATCCACCACCTTCAAAGGAGAAGAAGAATGTCATCACAGAGACTAATAGCACTGGGGGTAGGATAGGTGTTGCCTTTGTTAGATTGGATTTTTTAGATTCAGGGAAGAAGATCCTGAAACCCCTTACCATGTATGATTATCTGTTTGCCCCTCCGGGGTCTTATGAATATAATGATTATGATTTCGGCTACGTTTTTACTGTTTCTAGTGATGACGTAACTGATTTTGCTCAATCTAACTGATCTCAATTCCCAAACCAATCCTCAAATTGTTCTTAAGTCTGATGTCCTCATTATCAAGATTCAAGAACAAATCAACAATGTCGATCGTGATAGCACCGGGAGTGAGGAACCAATCCCCGAGTGCCACGGTGCACCACTTGTTATTCACTTGGATCTCTCCGTTGAAGAAGAAGCACCAAAAGTTTTGCCTACAACATCTCAAGAAGAAGAAATTACAGAAGTGAACTTAAAGAGCGGGAAGGTATTACCCCCGAGAATAGCTCCAACAAAAAAAAGAAAGCAAATAGTAACCCCAGAAGAGTTACCTCCACCTCTGCCAGTGGAAGAAACACTTAACCAAGTAAAGCTTGGAGGGTTATATAAAGTGGACAATAAAATGCTAGCTCATTTTAGGAAGTTTCCAAGCAAATTAAGAATCTATGACGCTCTAATCTTGTCAAAGGAGATGAGGGAGTCTCTAGTTACAGCTTTTCTTGACCCAGAGAATTGCCTAGCTCAGTTGGCCAACACATCCTCAGATGAAGTTTGCTTCTTAAAAGAACAACTTGGGATAACCTTTACAGATTAAAACTTGTTGCTTGGTACCGCTGACCATAAACAAGCATTTTATATCTCCGTTAACATCGATAGATTTGTACTGTCCAGAGTTCTAGTAGATCCTGAAGCATCACTCAACTTGATGAGTCTACAGACATTGGCCTATTTGGACATTGAGGCTCAGGAGCTTACTGCTATTAAAATAATTCTAAGAGGATTCAAACAAAATGGAGAGAGAGCCCTTGGATCCATTACATTACATATCAAAGTTAGAGAATTAGTAACAACAACCAAGTTCCATATCATCAACGTCGAGACCTTTTTTAATGCTCTACTGGGTCGACCATGGATTCATGAACACAACATGGTTCCGTTGTCTCTACAGCAATGCATTATGTATTACAAGGAAAAATAAGAGCATTGCATCAAAGGAGATTTTCAACCATTTTCAGTTCATGAAGTTGGCATTCATGAAGACGCAGCTTACTACGCGCCTCTAAAGAAAATTGTGTTCACTCGTGAAATTGTGGCAAATGAAGTGGAAGATTCAGAGGAATCACAAAGAATATGTCATTCAACTCCACTTCAATAATCTACTATCAACTCTTCACAACAAGGTGGTAGAGGTTCTTTCAGCCCATATAACCTAGATTGAGGCTGGGGACGTGGACAAAGAAGAACCAATACGATTGTTGAATGGACTAGGCCGACCATCAATATTGATGACGAAGAGAGTTCTGAAGAGGAAATGATGATGACAAAATAGAAGAAACCACAGTAGGATATATCCTTGGAAGATGTGGAGAAAAGTGAATATGAGACAATGTATGATCAGATAAAACACTATGTGAATGTCATGACCTTTACTATGATTCGCCCTCAAAAATTCGAGAGTTTAGAGGTCAAGGAAATCAGTAGCGCTGGTTCAAAGACGATCAAACTTTACCGTGTTTCTACTTCTACTAATCTTGAAATGCATGTAAATTTAGAAGAGGATTCTAATGAACTAATGGAATTACCTTTTGGTTACTTTTGTCCTTGTATACAAAAGTTGATTCAACAAGAATATTTGCCAATACAAATGTTGAAAGATAAATTAAAACTTTTTGAAAAATTATGGAATGTTAAAATTTGAACTCCCAATTTGAAAGAAGGTCTCGGATTTGGTACAGTTGGACAAGTCAATGATTCAGAATTTTGCATGGTTATTACTAGTGAGTCGGAAGAGGATTGCCTCAATCTGGAGGATGACTCAACGGATCAGCTAATATAGGACCCTCCACCAGAATTTGAGGAAGAAATTAAATCAACAGTTGATGAATTGAAAGAAATCAATCTCGGGACTGCGAAGCAGCCCCGACCAACCTGGCATATCTAAGATGTCTTATTTCTAATCTCTCAGGTAATTGTCAGCCCTTCTCGGCCTTAATAAAAAAGGATGTCAAATTCATTTGGGAAGAGAAATGTCAGCGGGAATTTGAGGATGTTAAGAAATACTTAATGACACCTCCTATTTTAGCAGCCCCTATCCCAAAAAAACAGTTGATACTTTATATCGCAACATTAGTCGACTCTCTCGGAGCTCTGTTAGCCCAAGTCAATGATGAGGGCAAGGAAAATACACTTTATTACTTGAGTCTCCATATAATACCGACGGAGGTAAAGTATCCACCTAATGAGAAGTATTTTTTAGCTTTATTTTTCATCGCCCAAAAGCTTAGACACCACATGCTTTCTCTCAAGATTACCCTGATTTCAAAAGTTAATCCGCTGTAATATTTGAGGACCAGACCAACACTTTTCAGACAGTTAGCAAGGTGGTTAATGTTTTTATTACAATTTGATATAATTTTTGTTCCTCTCAATACTATCAAAGGATAAATTTTAGCAGACTTTCTCGTGGCACACCCACTTCCAACTGGGTCCCCACCCAATGATGAATTGCCAGAAGAAACATATATTACATGTAGAACCATCCATTGCTAGACAATGGTAAATGTACTTTGATGGAGCTTTGTTAGCAAGAAAATACAATGGAATAGGGACAATTATACCAGGCAAAATAGGGATCGGTCTAATTTTCATCACGCTAGGTAAGGACATACTGAGATTCTCCTATCACCTGACAAAGTCGTGCACCAACAACGAAGTAGAATATGAATCGTTAATCACCGGTTTGGAGTTGGCGATCTCAATGAATATAAAGGATATCGTCATCTATGGTGACTCTCAACTTTTTATCCAACAAGTTTTCGGATAATATAAGATTTTAAAGCCAAGACTAGAGGAATATCATCAGTATGCAATGAAGTTGCTTCAACAGATTCCTAGTGTAACTCTCTACTGGATTTCTAGGGGAGATAATTCTCATGCTAACGCTCTAAAAAAACTTGCTAAGGAACTGGCGTGTCCACCAGAGGATTCTATTGACGTTACAGTACAAGGAAGATGAGCTTTATCTTGGATTGACCTTGACAATCTACACAAGCTCGAAGAAGAAGAAGGAATGATGGTTGCAGTTGTTGATATCAATGAAGATTGGTGCAAGCCATTAATTGAATATTTGCAGACGGGAAAATTACCAGAAGACTAGTCTGAAGCATACCATATCACAAGAAGAGCTATTTCATATGCTCTAGTGGGTGATGTCCTCTACAGAAGAGAGTTCGATCAGATTTGGTTGTGATGTCTAAGAAGAGCAGAAGCACAGGTGCTCACCTGTCAGGACCAAAGATGAAAATGAAGATTAAGAGGCTCGTATATTATTGGCCAACAATGATGTATGATTGCATGGACACAGCCAGAAAGTGTCACCAGTGCTAAGTGCACGGGGTGGTCTTGCACCAACCTCTAAATGCGCTACACCCGACCGTTGCCTCGTGGCCATTCGAGTGATGGGGCACGGACATAATAGGTATGATAGAACCTCCATCCTCTAAGGGACATAAATTTATTCTTGTCACTACGGATTACTTCTCCAAGTGGGCAGAGGCAGTGCTGTTACGAGAGGTTACATTACAGCACGTCCTTCAATTGTTTAAAAGTCAGATCGTCTGCCATTTTGGTGTACCGCGCAGAGTAATTTCCGACAATGGGACAGCCTTTAAAAGCACCAAACTCAACAACTTTGTCAAAAGGCATGGGATAGACTAGAGATACCCTACGATCTACTATCCTAAGGCAAATGGCCTGATCGAGGCCTTCAAAAAAACACTGGTACAGATTTTGAAGAAGACACTAGATGAAAATAAAAGAGATTGGCATAATAAACTATTAGAAGCTTTGTGGGCCTACTAGAAAATGTTCAGGACCCCCACTCCATGTACATCCTACGCGCTAGTGTACGGGCCTGAGATCGTACTATCGTTAGAAGTTTAGACATCATCTCTCAGAGTCGCGGTCTCCAATCAGCTCACAGTAGAAGAAAGTGTGAAACTCAGACTTGAGGAATTGGAAATTCTCAAGGGAAAGCGGCTAGAAGCGCAACCAAATTTAGAACTTCACCAAGTAAAGAAGGTGCAAGCTCATGATAAATTGGTTCTCCAGAGGACGTTCAAAGTTGGTGACCTCGTTCTTGTTTTGAAAAGGCCTATTATTGCTTGCCACAAGGTAGGTGGAGATTTTGAACCAACATGGGAGGGAAAATTTGTCAAAAGAAATTCTATTCAGGAGGAGCCTACCAGTTGGTGGATTTTCGAGGCGAAAGACCTATCTTGTCGATCAATGGACAATATTTGATAACATGTTATACAACGTGACATTGTCTAAAATGAAAATTTGAGATCTGGATTGTTCTGGGTTTACTTATTTGGCCAAGCGTCTATGACTGGGTCCAAAATTTTGTAATAAGATAAACCTTAATAAAATGAAAATTTAGAAGTTGCTCACTTCATTCTTTTCTCTTCTGTGTTTCTTATTTTTAAAATTTCACTTAAATTAAATAAAATAATAATAAAGAAAAAAAACTTTTGCACCTTTATAAATTAAAAGTTTGTTTAATGAATGTTTTGTTTTGTTATTGTTCTCGCTAAATTTCAGTGCACTGATATTTTTTCTTATCATTCGCAAAAAAAAAATGTCGGGAAATAAGCTGATTTTTCCCTTTAAGGATGGCTTGAATCTTGCACTTAACAAGGAAAGGGCACATTGGGGTGGCATCATAAACTTTGACCTGGACTTTGGTCAGGTCAATATTAACTATGAGGGCCTCTGATGGACACAGTTAGCTGACAAGAAAAGGAAGGGTTACCATCGCTTTTGAGGATTGGTGCAAAAGAAGACTCCTCTCCAAAGAGGAAGAAAGCAGTAGCACGACAGAATTTAATGGAGGGAACTAGTCGTTTACCATTCATGATAACCACACCAACAGGAAACTTGGTCAGCACTGACAATGAGAGACTTCCAGATCCACCATTGAGAAGAACTTAGCGCCAAAAAGCCAATCATTGTAGACAAAAATTTTTCTACGTGAAGAAAGAAGATGCCTAGTTACTTACCCCGATTCCTGAGGGGAAAATCTACGACCCTTGCATGAGGGAGACTTCCGCCAGTCTGCCCGCTACGGAGGATAAGTCTGAATTCCCTACTGAGCAAGTATAATCTGAAGTACCAGATGAATTTTTCAAGGGTTGCCCAATGTATAACGTCAAAGTTCCTATTCAGTCATGAACAGGAGGGGCATTCATGTAGTGCTCGATGTGTAATGTCCTACACTTAAACCACTACAATTCATTAGAAGAATTTGTAGCTGCCGACACGGGTTGCCAGCAGACAACTTACTTGGATACTAAGTCATACATTCCATTATCTGTGGAGCCAAGTCAGACGTGGTATACTACAAATGTGGATATGATATATCTACCTCAATGATCTCAAAGGATCCCCACAATAGAATTTTAAAGGATAAACAAAGTTATAAAGAGCAAATTAAAATTTTACAAAGAAATTTGAGGAAATATCATCAATATCTTAGAAGGTCTGAAGCTGTACACAAGATTCTTCTATGAAAATGATGAAAGAAGAATCCTAGACTGCATATTTGATTTAAGAGATAGGGGTCAGGCTAGCCTGTTGATGGAAAGAACTTATTTCGAGCCATGAAAATGGATGAGAGGAAAAGGCAGGATCACCATTCAATGTGGTTGCTGCTATAATTTCATTAAGGATAGACAAGGGAATCCCCTAGGCATTTTAAGAAATGATGAGGTGGACCCCATGCCCTGCGAGATAAAGCGAATGATGAAGAGAATGGTCAGATGGAGTATATTGTCGGTTGATTGCTTTCCAAACGGTTGTATCATCTACATCTACGATGAAAGAGATTGCATTCCCCTGCACATAGACCATCATGACTTCGTGAGGCCTTTATGCACGATCTCCTTCATGAGCAAGAGAAATATACAATTCGGAAAAGAAATTAATGTTATTGACCACGGGGAGTTCAGGGGATCCAATGAGATTCCACTACAGATAGGTTTAGTACTGATTTTCAAAGGAAAAGGAGCCAACCTCGCCAAGAACAGCATCCCAGGGGGATGCCACCGCAGGGTGTCTATGACTTTCAGAAGGATGGGCAACAACAAGATACCATACAGATTCTGACCAGATCTGGATCTACAAGAGTTGTGCCCATACGAGCTATGAGAGAGTTGCACCTCTAAGTACACATAAAGGAAATTCTTGTCCTGGAGCGTGGCTTAGTAGGCCAGCTTAATCAGGAGCTCATATGATGGAGAACATATAGACAGTTTTTTGTCAACTTTTGTATTGCGTCAGAGCAGCATATATGAAGAGTATTCTGCATTTGGTGTTTCAGATGTACTTTTAATGCTTTCAGCATGTATTCAGTCTGTACCACTTGTTTGAAGCAGATTAATGAAAATTCCTTCAGAATTCGACATGTTTGTCAAACTTCCCTTTGTGCGATGGATTAAGAAATGAGGAACCATACGTTGGTTCTAAACTTCAATGAACAAAGAACAAAACAATAAAAAACTTTTATAACAACAAAATTATATAAAATACTCTTTTGTAAATCCACCAGCAAAAATTTAATTTTGAAAATTTTCTTTGGTAATTAAATGTGATAATGACAACAAGAAAAAAAAAATTGCTTGAGTTTGTTTCTCTCGAGTTTGAGGTCTCTTACTATTTGCTTGCGTAGAATGATTATTCTTGTATGCACCAACTTCTTCACATCCCCCGGAGTTTCACACTATGTACAAAACTGGAAAAAGAACCCTCACCATTAGAAATTCTACCCTCTTATTTGCTCAAATTGAAGTACCACATATTAGTATAACCTCTAGCACTTAGTAGGTGGGGTCACTATGAGGGAGCTCAAGGAGAGTCCCCCTAGAACTGCCTGACCTTAAGGTTGTCCCTGGGTGTTGGTATGGAGCTAAGTCACTCACTTTCACTCACAATTACTCACAACCCTAAACCCAAAATTTCTTGACCTAGATCTCATGATCTTTCGAGAGACTCATGTAGATGGTCCCCTAAACCCATTGGCCCTAAGCTAGGGTTTAGCTAAGACCAGTGCATAGAGGACCCAAATGAGGTTTCCATTGGTCCATAGCTCATATATGGTGGTTGGTACCCCAACCCTACCAAAATATTCAACTTNGAAGCAGATTAATGAAAATTCCTTCAGAATTTGACATGTTTGTCAAATTGCCCTTTGTGCGATGGATTAAGAAATGCAGAACCATACGTTGGTTCTAAACTTCAATGAACAAAGAACAAAACAATAAAAAACTTTTATAACAACAAAATTTATATAAAATACTCTTTTGCAAATCCACCAGCAAAAATTTAATTTTGAAAATTTTCTTTGATAATTAAATGTGATAATGAAAACAAGAAAAAAAAATTGCTTGAGTTTGAGGTCTCTTACTATTTGCTTGCGTAGAATGATTATTCTTGTATGCACCAACTTCTTCACATCCCCCGGAGTTTCACACTATGTACAAAACTAGAAAAGGAACCCTCACCATTAGAAATTCTACCCTCTTCTTTGCTCAAATTGAAGTACCACGTATTAGTCATAATCTCTAGCACTTAGTAGGTGGGGTCACTATGAAGGAGCTCAAGGAGAGTCCCCCTAGGACTGCCTGACCTTAAGGTTGGCCCTGGGTGTTGGTATGGAGCTAAGACACTCACTTTCACTCACAATTACTCACAACCCTAAACCCAAAATTTCTTGACCTAGATCTCATGATCTTTTGAGAGACTCATGTAGATGGTCCCCAAAACCCATTGGCCCTAAGCTAGGGTTTAGCTAAGACCAGTGCATAGTGGGCCCAAATGGGGTTTCCATTGGTCCATAGCTCATATATGGTGGTTGGTACCCCAACCCTACCAAAATATTCAACTTGGCCTTTTGCCCCTAAATTCTCCGAGATTACCTAAATACCCTTGAAACCTCAAATTCACCCAAAATACCCAAATTTGTTCAAAAATCATTTCAAACCTTTTGAAAATACCTAATTTACCCAAAAATTCCAAATTAATCAAAATACACTCAAAATGGCCAAAAGTACAAAAATACCCTTGGCACNTCTCCGAGATTACCTAAATACCCTTGAAACCTCAAATTCACCCAAAATACCCAAATTTGTTCAAAAATCATTTCAAACCTTTTGAAAATACCTAATTTACCCAAAAATTCCAAATTAATCAAAATACACTCAAAATGGCCAAAAGTACAAAAATACCCTTGGTACCCCAAATTTTCCAAAATCACTCCAAATGTCTTCAAAACCAATTTGGACCCTTCAATTTAACCCAATTTGGCCAATTTGACCACTTTGACTAAATCCCCCAAATTGTCTTTAAAGGCCCAATTTCCCAAAATTTACCTCAAATGTCCATCAATTTGAGCCCAATTTTCTTCAATTTCAGTTCTAAANACTTTGACCAAATCCCCCAAATTGTCTTTAAGGGCCCAATTTCCCCAAATTTACCTCAAATGTCCATCAATTTGAGCCCAATTTTCTTCAATTTCAATTCTAAACTTAGATTCACCTTTCATATGACCAATATAAACCAAATCCAAGCCTAATTGGCCCATGATTTGAGCTCAAGTTTGATCTAAGTCAAACCCCCAATTTTGGCCCTATGAATTAATCCCACCAAATTGAACCCAATAGCCTACTCAATTTGCCCCAATTTGAATCCTAAACTCTTCATAACAATCCTACACATGAATATTAACCTTAAATTTGCCTTAATGAAGCCTTAATTTCATTTAATTTTTGCCCCAAATCCAAAATTTCCCAAATTCCCCCCCAAATTGGCCATGCCTCCAAATTCTACCAAATTGATTTTCCTAACCCGAAAATTGACACCCAATTTATGTTGAAAACTCTTCATGATGTTCCTATAGACCATTCTCAACAATAAATTTTGAATTAGCCCAAGTCTAACCCAATTTAGACCTAAGTCTAGCCCAACATACCCAAATTCACCAAAATTCCAAAATCCTTAAAATTGAACCCCCAATTGAACTCAAAATCATTTCAATCCTTCACCAAAAACCTTCATTACAATCATCTACAAAATGTTGATAAATTAATTGGGCTTAAAGTCATGGCTAGCTTAACCCAAACCCAACCTTTGGTCGTTTGGACCCACATTGGACCCATACACCAAAATTAGCCTAACCACCCTAAAGCCACCAAATTTATGACTCCACAACCACTGAACACACTCCATGAACCAGGCTAAACATCCTTAGACCAGCCATTGTGAGCTATGGACCATTAGATCCCTAAATTAAGGGATTCATTCCCATCCATGGGCCTTAACCAAAAATGACCCCATCATCACTTGCCATTGAGGTTTAAACATAATTAACCCTCCCACTGGCTCACATGACCTCCTAGCCACCTCCCTTGGCCCTGCCCGTCACCAGAGCACATTAAAACTGAGGGCCACCATCCCTAAATTAAACCCAACCTCAACCCTAGGGGCCATGGCTATAAAATGGCATCTTCATGAAGCTTGCCCAAGTGCTCCCATAACCTCTTTGAGACCTCCTCAGTGCAAACCTACCACCTTCTTGCCCTAATTCCCATCTCTGGAGCTCAATTTTATTAGCTCGATTCCAGCCAAAAATAAGACAAGTTCGGCCACACCTCCACAGTGCACCAAAGCTCAATTAAACTTGCCACACCTTCACCAAAGTGAAAGAAGACAAAGCCCTATCAAAGCCACCCTCACAAAAAGCCTCTACCCTAGACTTTGATCAACATCCAAATTTGTTCTTGATTGAATTTGGGTCTAGGCATTTAACTATAGAAAGAGGCTTCATCCCTAGCCACCTTGGACCTCCACAAATGTGCCAAGAACCTCTGATTGAAGCTTCACTTCTCATAGCAAAGGTATTAACGCCCCTCGCTTCCCAAGCCAATTTTGACTCTCCATGGGATTAAGTTTAATTTAATGGTATGTTTACCGTATGGATATGTTCGTCTCACTTAGACGAGTCTATAGGATCAAAGTTGAACGAGTTTGGTTGAGAAATGAGTGAGATCTTAAGGTTTTAGGGTTAACAGTCACGGGTTCACACCAACCGACGACAAAGACGTGGAGCTGTTGGATGGCACGTGTATCAGATGGACAGCTAGGATCGCGTTGCATGGAAGCTTGATACATAAAGCGCAGATCGATCAACGGCTACGTGGATGGTGGTGTCCAACCGTAGCACGCCATGTAAGTATTCGGAGCCGTCGTATGATGTCGTTGCGCCGCGTGTTTATGTAGGAAAATAGGGATTTATTTTATTCAGAAAATGTCTCCTACCTTCAAAAATCCATNTAAATCCAAGCCTAATTGGCCCATGCTTTGAGCTCAAGTTTGATCTAAGTCAAACCCCCCATTTTGGCCCTATGAATTAATCCCACCAAATTGAACCCAATAGCCTACTCAATTTGCCCCAATTTGAATCCTAAACTCTTAATAAAAATCCTACACATAAAAATTAACCTTAAATTTGCCTTAATGAAGCCTTAATTTAATTTAATTTTTGCCCCAAATCCAAAATTTCCCAAATTCCCCCCCAAATTGGCCATGCCTCCAAATTCTACCAAATTGATTTTCCTAACCCGAAAATTGACACCCAATTTATGTTGAAAACTCTTCATGATGTTCCTATAGACCATTCTCAACAATAAATTTTGACTTAGCCCAAGCCTAACCCAATTTAGACCCAAGTCTAGCCCAACATACCCAAATTCACCAAAATTCCAAAATCCTTAAAATTGAACCCCCAATTCAACACAAAATTATTTCAATCCTTCACCAAAAACCTTCATTACAATCATCTACAAAATGTTGTTCAATTAATTGGGCTTAAAGTCATGGCTAGCTTGACCCAAACCCAACCTTTGGTCGTTTGGACCCACATTGGACCCATACACCAAAATTAGCCTAGCACCCTAAAGCCACCAAATTTATGACTCCACAGCCACTGAACACACTCCATGAACCAGGCTAAACACCCTTAGACCAGCCATGGTGAACTATGGACCATTAGATCCCTAAATTAAGGGATTCATTCCCATTCATGGGCCTTAACCAAAAATGACCCCATCATCACTTGCCATTGAGGTTTAAACATAATTAACCCTCCCACTGGCTCACATGACCTCCTAGCCACCTCCCCTGGCCCTGCCCATCGCCGGAGCACATTAAAACTGAGGGCCACCATCCCTAAATCAAACCCAACCTCAACCCTAGGGGCCAGTTCTCCCCAATTAAACCTTAGAGCTTCTTAGCCCACCACCTCAGCAGGCTTTTTCACCCAAAGCTAGGCCCTGAGCTCCCCTCTCCGGCCATGGCTATAAAATGGCATCTTCATGAAGCCTGCCCAAGTGCTCCTATAACCTCTTTGAGACCTCCTCAGTGCAAACCTACCACCTCATTGCCCTAATTCCCATCTTTGGAGCTCAATTTTTTTAGCTCGATTCCAGCCGAAAATAGAACAAGTTTGGCCACACCTCCACAGTGCACCAAAGCTCAATTAAACTTGCCCAAACCTTCACCAAAGTGAAAGAAGACAAAGCCCTATCAAAGACACCCTCACAAAAAGCCTCTACCCTAGACTTTGATCAACATCCAAATTTGTTCTTGATTGAATTTGGATCTAGGCATTTAACTATAGCAAGAGGCTTCATCCCTAGCAGCCTTGGACCTCCACAAATGTGCCAAGAACCTCTGATTGAAGCTTCACTTCTCATAGCAAAGGTATTGATGCCCCTCGCTTCCCGAGCCTATTTTGACTCTCCATGGGATTAATGTTAATTTAATGGTATGTTTACCGTATGGATATGTTCGTCTCACTTAGACGAGTCTATAGGATCAAAGTCGAACGAGTTTGGCTGAGAAATGAGTGAGATCTTAAGTTTTTAGGGTTAATAGTCACGGGTTCACACCAACCGACGACAAAGACGTGGAGCTGTTGGATAGCACGTGTATCAGATGGACGACTAGGATCGCGTTGGACGGGAGCTTCATACATAAAGCGCGGATCGATTCAACGACTACGTGGATGGTGGCGTCCAACCAGAGCACACCATGTAAGTATTCGGAGCCGTCGCATGATGTCGTGGCGCCGCGTGTTTATGTAGGAAAATAGGGATTTATTTTATTCAGAAAATGTCTCCTACCTTCAAAAATCCATATCTTGGTGTAGAAAAATCAAAAAAATAAAATAAAAATATCCTAGTGCTTAATGAATAGAGGAGAACAATACAAAAATGGTTTGAAGTTTATTTGATGTATATTTTTTAATTAATTAAATACTATTCTAAGTATTTTGATTCTCCATGCATTCAAGTATTTCACCATGGCTTGATATTTTGGCATTTTGTTGCCACTGTCATGGGGGATATTCCTTGATTTTTCTAAAGTCAGAGGAGACCCCTAGACAGAGATCTATATTTTTTAAATTTATGCATCTGATTTGGAAAGGTCATTATGATAATTAGCATGTTGCTTAGAAAAATCCAAGAAAATTTTGGTAGATTCACTATGACTAGAGAACCCTAGGAAAAATTTGTCATGAGCGAAGTCATTAAGANTCTGTCATGGGGGATATTCCCTGATTTTTCTAAAGTCAGAGGAGACCCCTAGACAGAGATCTATGTTTTCTAAATTTATGCATCTGATTTGGAAAGGTCATTATGATAATTAGCATATTGCTTAGAAAAATCTAAGAAAATTTTGGTAGATTCACTATGACTAGAGAACCCTAGGAAAAATTTGTCATGAGCGAAGTCATTAAGAACACACCTAATTTTCATAAAACCCTAAAATACAAAGGAAGTTAATTTGGAAAAAATAAACATCTAAATGACTTTGTTTTAATTATCCAATGTAATTTAAAGTTCAGAGGACTTCTCATAAAAATTTTAAAATATTTGGAATTCATTTGATAACCTAATTTGATTTTCTAAGTTAAATGACACTTTTAACACTTAAAATAATCATAGTAATTAAAATATAACTCAAAAAATAATAAAATTAGTTTTTGGGAGTTCACTGTGATCAGAGGAAATTTCTAAAAATAAAATTGTAATTAAAGTACAAATTTTATTTTTAAGCATATTTTAAATATTTAAATAATGAAAAAATAATAAAAATCATAAAATTAATAAAATTTATGAAAATGTTCTAAATTATTTTTTAAGCCTTTAGGAGCAATTGGAATATTTTTTCTAATTTTTTAAGTGAAGATATTGAATTTTAAAGCTTAAAATAATTTTTTAAAGGCTAAAAATGGATTTTCCTTGATTTCTTACTAAAATAATTCTAATAATTCAAATAAAAATCATAAAAATGTAAATTTTGTTCTTTTAAGTTTTTTGACTTCAGAAAGAATATAAAAATGAAAAAAATTAATTTTCCATATTTGAAATATTTTATAATTAATTAATACTCTAAAACTTAAAATAATTCTAATAATTCAAATAAAACTCAAAAAATCATGAAATTTGGTCTAAGTAGTTCTCTGGTCTAATTCTACATCCTAATAAAAGTTTCAAGTGATTAGGCTTTGCCTTAGTCAAGTTATTGAATTATTTTTGGAAATTTGGTCTTGATTAACATTTAAGCTTAGTTCAAGAAAGGGAAATGAGCAATCTTTGATCTTAATTAACATGTTCAGATGATTGAAACATAAGGAATTAATTGGTAGAAAATAATTTCACTTTTCTTAAATAAAGAATAAATTTGTAATTTTCCAAATCATTATAATTTGGAGGTCTATTAAATTAAATGATCCTAAACTTAGAGGTATGAGTTTGGATGTTAATAGCTCACTAATTTAATACCCCTATTTGGTGTTCAAATGACATTCAAACGTTATGATGATGAATTACTATCACTTAAAATTCAATTTCTTTCAAAAATTACTAATGTACCCACCAAGGTCTTAAGAGCTTAGTTGTGACCTAGGCTAAATCAAATTTGGGTAAATAAGGATTAGAAAAGTGAATGTAACTAGAAATTGAACACCTTAAACAAAACACTACAAGCCCAAGTTAAAATTAAAATTGGTCAAGTGTTTTAATAGCATTAACTTGCCCCTTTTAAGGGTTTTCACCTACATAATTCTCAGATTAAATGACAAATGATAATCACCTTTGTATTAGGGATAATTGAAACATCGATGTTAACTGAACACTAGAGGTATTTACAGGATGAAGTATTAAACAACATAATAAGTTTAAATGAGCTCGAGACTTTTCACCAAGCGGTGAGACGGAAGCATTAAACTGCTTCTTCCTCCTAACCTTATAGATACCTCAGAGGTCTACTAAACTTAGTATGTTGTGCTTAATGAAATCTTCCTTAAATTAATTAATAGGGGATCACCATGATATAATTTAGGATTTGGAAGATCACCAGAACCTTATCTTTCTGCTTTACATAAAATGCTTTGAATATATTAATACTCTTGCATGTATTTTGAGTTTCAGTTGAAGATGGCGGGAAGACCATCCAGGTATGTTTTTTATTGTGATTTAATTACCCACATTTTTTCACGTACTTTACCTTTTAGTATGTTGCTCTACTTACTCACCTGCATGTATGAACACAAAAACACAAACCTGCATGTTAAACAAAGATATCACCCTGCATGAAAACCAAAATTGCTAGGATAGTCGTCCAAAACTAAAATCAACCAAGATAGATTTCACCGCCACAACATTCAAAATATAAGACAACTCAAAATTTAATCACAAACATCACAAAAACAAAAATTGCAACTAAATTAAGATGTCTCTATCGGATGATCGGGAATCCCTCAGAGGAGGAAACCTACAGTTACTAACGAGGCTTCCCACGATCTAAATGAATGTATGGAACTCATTAAGTTGAGTTTAGTAAATTCATTTAGACTAAGTGAATCCAATATAAAATAGTGGTACCGAAACGAGGGAACCATAGATCCTAACCGGTGTCGCTCTAATCAACTTTAAGATGTCTCATAACATTTAAAGAACTACAATCATAGGGACATCTGATTTGACAACATATTTGACACACTAGAAAACCTGAACTCGCCACGAGGAGGAGCTTGGAACTAGCATGGTGGGTAGCATGGGCATCTTCAACAGCAAGAGGAACTACAAAACCATATCCTTCCTTAGAATTAAATAACAAGCCATAGGATTTTGAGGTTGTCTACCTAGTGCAACATAAATCCTCAACTCATCTTTAGGCCTTTGTATAGCTTTGTTGTACAAGATAAGCTCTAACTCATCTTAGGATTTCGAGGTTGTGGTTCGTCGCGATCAAAATCCTCACATTTTCCAGACTATTTGCGTGATCGTTTCACACAAATGTAAGCCCTAAATAATAAAATTGACAGAATGAAACAGTCAAATAATTTCTCCTCAAAACTGAAGCAAAAAAATAAGATAGATTGGGAAGTCACTGAGGTTCTCCTCCGGATCTATGACATCCTCTAGTTTTTCCTCCTTTGGATTCTACAATAAAATGTTCCAAATTTGAGTCATTCCCATTTCACACATCTTTGTCTGATTCTGTCACCGAGTTTCTCCTCCGGCACACCGAGTTTAGTTTGATTTCATATTTCTCTAAAACTTATATATATGTAAATTAAAATGTCCTTCCGAAGCAAGCAACGAGATTCCGATTCCGGAGGCCGACAACTTCCAACTGGCAACTCCTCCAACAAAAAAAAAAAAGTACTGACACTCGCACATAATTTTATCACCTTAAAACTTTAAATTAAAATTCAAACTTTCTTTGATATGTTCAATTCAAATCTAGTCTTCTCCAAAACATTCGGTTTGCCTGACGAATTTCCTTGAAATGTCCTTTCTTTTCCTAAGCGAGAGTATCTATTACTCCCCAACGGAAATAACTATCACTCAATTCCATACTTCATTTTAGGTCTGTTCACTTAGAGGTTTGTATTGATTTGTTTGATCTCGTCGGTCAACGCCAATATGTGCGTTGTGCCTGTCCGGTACACCGTACCTATGGGGGGGTCCATTTATTGACCTCACTTTTGGTTGAGGTCTAGTTTTTCCTCTTTAGTAGCCTAGGGTCTAGCCATAGGACTTTCCTTTTAACTACTCCTAGAGAACTAGAAAAGGAACCTTCACCATTAGAAACTCTAAACTTTTCCTTGCTCAACTTGAAGTTTCACATGGTGGTCCTAACCTCTAACACTTTATAGGTGGGGCCAATGTAGGGGAGCTCAAGGGGAGTCCCCATAAGACTGCTTGGCCTTAGGGTTGACCCTACGTGTAGGTCTGGAGCTAGTTCACTCACTTTCACTCACATTCACTCAGAATCCTAAGCTTAAACTTGTTGACTTCGATCCCTTGATCTTTTGAGAGACTCATGTAGATGGTCCCCTAGACCCACCGGCCCTAGGCTAGCGTTTGGCTAATACCAGTACATAGAGGACCCAAATGGGGGTTCCATTAGTCCATGGTTCATATAGGGTGTTTAACACCTCAATCTCACCAAAATATTCAACATGGCCTTTTGCCCCCCAAATCTACCCAAATTACCTAAACACCCCGCAAACCCTAAATTTGGCCAAAACTCTCAATTTCACCCAAACTACCTCAATTTGTTCAAAAATCAATTAAAACCAAATTTAAGTTCAATTGACCAACATTTGCGTCCAATTTCAACCCAAATAAAAAAACCCCAATTTGGCCTAAAACCAAAATCCCATTCAATTGACCCCCAAATCTTTCCAATTGCCTCAATTGAGCATCATAAATTCTTTGAAACCATCCCACACCTCAAATCGATCCTTTAATTGGCTTTCGTCAAGCCTCAATTTTAGCTAAAACCAACTTTGACCAAAACCCCCAATTTGGATATGTTTCTAAATGTCACATAATTGAATGCCCAAACCCCAAAATTGACACCTAATTGATGTTGAGAACTCTTCATGATATTCCTATAGACTATTTTCAACCATCAATTTGGACTTAACCCAACTCTAGCTCAACCTAAGCCCAAGTCTTACCAAACATCCCCAAATTAACTAAATGGCAAAACCCTCCGATTTGAACCTCCAAATCAATTCAAAATCACCCCAAATATTTTCTAAACCCTTCATGAAAATCATCCAAACCAAATTGCTCAATCAATTGGGCTCAATGTCATAGCTAGACAAACCTAAACCTAACTCAAGCTAATTTGACTCAAATTGAACCCATGCACCAAAATTGACTAAGCCATACCCAAGTGACCAAATTAATGACACCACAGCCACCAAGTACACCCTAGTGACCATCCTAGACCCACCTAAACCAGCCAAGGTGGGCTATGGACCAATAAATTAAGGGATTTCATCCCACATTTGGGTCTAAGCCAAAATATCTCCACCATCATGACAAACCATTAGTGGTTAATCACAATTAACTCTCTCATTGGATAACCTGACTTCTCTGAGCCCCAATGCCTTAACTAAAACCCAATTCCACCTATCCAATGTGTCCAGCTCTGATTAGTATTTCATATTTTAAAGCCCTCCACATATACACTTAATTGAACCCAAATTGAAGCCCTTAGCGCCACCCTAAGCCCCTCTATCTAAACCACCTTCCCCATGTCCAAAGAAGAGCTAACCAAAATCCTTGGAGAAAATTTGCCAAAATATCACCACAGACTCTCCAAGCCTTCCTCAACTCAAGTCAACTAGTTTCCTCCTCTGTTTCCCCTGTGAGAGCTCAGTTTTGAGCTCAAAATTAGTCCAAAACTAGGACACATTTCTCCACAGCCAGACAGTGAACCAAAGTCCAATTAACTGCACACATCATCCCCACAGTGAGAGGAGTTGATCTCCCACAAAAGCCCCCTCTCAAACAGCCCCTAACCTAGCTCTAGACCAAGACCTGAAATTGAGCTTGGTCAAAAACATAGGTAAACAATTTAATAGAGCTTGAGACTTCATTTGGAGGTTTGTTGGACCCAATCAAAGCTATGACAACTATCTGATTGAGGACTCCCCTCTTAGACAAAGGTATTGAGCTAGCCCGAGCTTCTTTTGATTCTCCATGTGTAATAGTTTGATTTCATGCTTGATAAACCATATATATATATATATATATATATATATATATATATATATATATATATATATATATA